>JAZHYW010001080.1:0-17436 GCA_037355805.1 Ixodes ricinus | reverse complement strand
CGTGTTTCTGTTTTTCTCTTAACGTTTGTTTGTTGTTGTTCTTGTTGTTGTCGTTTTACGTTGTTGTTTTTCCGTTAAAGCGTCTCAAGAAGAGAGGACCTCGTCAAGCTGGAAGAGCAGCTTTTGTCCCGGTTTCTTTCGCTTCGTACAAATCTAAAAAGGCATTAAAGTCTTCAAGAACAGAACATGCGTGCATGGCTCGTGAGGATCTTTTAGGGAAGACTTCGGCGCCTGCACAACCCATCCTCACGGAGCGGCGAAAGCTCGAACTACGGCACGCGTCTGGAAGGGGCTTTGCGCTGCCTCTCCTGCCTCTTCGACCACTAGGATAAGCCGCGGAGGAGGCAGGAGCCAGGAGATCCATCCAGCGCGACAGATACCACTGCACACCGAATGGACGATGCTTCCTATCTCCCCCTACAAAAGAGTACGCCCTGCCACCTGCCTGCCGAACGACAGAAGGATCCTCAGGACTTCGCTCCTGCATGGCCGGTGAGCCTCAGTACACGGATAAAACCAAAGGACGGCAGGGGACGAGTTTTTGTCATACACAAGGAGCAACAGAAACATGTGGGTGAGCGAGGCGTTTTAGCTGCAAATCCGTCTTTCCGTTGACCATCTAATTTTGGCCACCTACGGCTGCCTCGCCGTAGCTGGCCACTACTCCAATCATTTGTTGTTGTTGTTTTTGTTCTGCTGCAAACCTACGTAACGGTCCCATTTCTGCCCACCAAGGATTCAATTATGAAACCGGAGCACCGACTTCTGGCACACTAGCTACAGAGCTGATAGCAGGCCGACGCCACAGTAAGCCAGAGAGCCTAGAGCTAATAAGAAAGGAACCAACTCAAACCATGGATAGCGCTTGCAACCTAACGGTGGACGGCTCCGGTCAGACTCGTCGCAAGTGCGCTTGCGTTGCGCTGTCGCGTGGCGAGCAGGAAGACGGGTGGAGAGGGCAGGTAGACTTGCAAAGTACCGACCTTTCGTGGCCTTCTCGCTGCTTGTACTGCAAACGCGGCCCAGAAACCACGTGACCTCGATCCAGCGGTTGGAAACTCTCCGAAATCTAGGCACATTACACCGGGCACTCAACGTCCCCGACCGAGCGACTCAAATCAGAAACATGTGGCGTGGCTAAGCTGAATGCCGGACCAGCGAAAAAGTTTCGATTACGAAACACGGAAAAAGAAAAAAGAAGGGAACTTGAAACGAAAGTTGATAATGCGTCTAGAAAGACCACCATGGATCAGCGTAAGCCCTTTAAGCTGATCCAGAGCTTGCAATATAAGTTTCACTATGCCTGCCAGTGCCGTCTCCTCCTGCGCGAAAATCCCGTCACTTCTCCGCAAAGCGCTGAATCTCGCCCCGATCAGCACCCTAACGGTTACTAAGAAAAGAAACAGAGTAAAAATGACCTTGAGCGCGCGAAAATCGGATAGCGGAGACAGTGCCGTGCTCAGTTCGAATAGAACAAGCACAACCTCCTGTATATCACCATGCTCGATCGTCGTGCTTAGCGCTGCGCCAACAATCCGTAGTTCACATCGCGAAGCCTTATTATTACCCAGCTACGACAAGTAGTTTGGCGGGTGAGTGACGGTTTGCATGTCCTGCCCGTGGCTAACCTCCGGTGAAAGCTTTTTTTCTAACATGAAAATACCCGCGTTTAATGCTTCGTGTTGAGTATGTCTGCAAAGCAAAGTTAGTACTCAAACACCCCACGGTAGCTTCGGTTATTTTTCCAGCTCACTTTTTTCTTTTTTTTTGTCATTTGCTTTGCTTTGCAAAATGAAAGCCGAAAGATGTCATTACGAAGTTTTTCGGGTGCGCTTTTAGCGCACTCGAAAGAAGGAATCCCATTGGAAGAAGAAATCCCAAGAAAGAAGGAATCCCATTGCGGAAGTGTAGCGGAAGCAGGAGCAAAACGCGTCGCTGCGGAGACGCCCCGAAGAGAAAGTATGCTTGGTAATGCGACGCAAGCTGCAACACAAAAGCCGTTCTAGTTTTTTATCATTTTCTTTTACTTTTCTGCATCCCCAGGGGAAAATCTCCACGCATTCGCACTCTGGCCAAAGTTAGAAGAGACCAATGCGACTTTCTTTGTAAACGGTATACCCCGTCCCTCATTTTAGGTACGCTGCGAGAGCTGTTGGTGTTTGTGTTTTACTTCTTTTTCCATGATAGAGATACATCATTATGCATAGTAGCGTTGTGATTCACTTTTTCTTTTCTTTGACAGACATACTTAGTCAAAGGCGAAAAAAGACTCATCAAAAAACCACGAACTCCTGCACTTTCCTCTCAGACTGCCGCCTTATCCCGATTCGCTGGCGATCGATTCATCTTGCTAGATGAGAAGTGCGATTTTCTTTTCGGTTCTCCTTTCGGATCCCTTTTCTCTTTTTTCCGTTCTCTTTCTCGGTAATTCAATGTACTCCGAAAATGTCCCGCCACCTATACGAAAAGGAAACAAGATGAAGGCTGTGTTTCCCGAAGAAAGATACAGCCCCGTGGACGGTTCAGTCGGTGTCGTATTCCTGGCAAACTCTAAATAAACCTGTAAATTTCTTGGAGCTTGGGTTTTCCTTATTAAAGGGGCAGCTAAGGCCACGGTCCCACTGAATGTGGCAGTTTAGGTACTTTTGGTAGGTCATTACTCATCTCCTTTTAAGCACTGTTTTGTGGGATTGATGTCATTCGAAAGGCAATGCAATCCTCTTTCATTTGATATTATGTATGTATTGGTTTATACTGTTCATGCGCATTTGTAGCGTTGTGAATATGATGGCGCGGACCCTCACTTGCTCCGCTGGTTCATGTTTTACGAACGATTCATTAAAGATAACTACGGTTCCAATAGAGCAGTTTTGTTAAGATGATGTCGGAGCAGAATGTAACGGTATACTTTTTTGGTATTTGCACTACTTTGTTTTTTACAGCTCTCCAAATATTGCCCTAAAATTGACATTTTTCAGCACAAATATACTTTTAATGGCAAGCGCTAGGGCAATGAAATTAGCTACAGATGTAGTGATTATATTTGGTAATATGCAGAAAAAAAATTAATGTTGTGTAATATTTTTTTGTTTAGATATTCTATATCAAACGTAGCACTTTTTTGTGCTTCGAGTCATCGTAATTCAAATGCCGCTGAGTAAATAATTAAACCATGGTAAAATCGTTTAGAACATTTAGAACTACAATAGTTGCCCAAGAGGTGGACGGTAGGCTTTTTTATTTTCAAAGTCATAACGCTTCGGGAGCCCTTCAAACTTACCTGTTTTTGACGCACATCTTTTTTGGACATCAAACAGATTTATTGGCATCTAATAACATTTATTCTATGGAATAGATATACATTGCGATGTATTAGATTTTCCCAATGATCTTGCTTTGGTTTCTTGATAGTTGTAGAGCTTAGCTAATTTTAAAAACAATTAAAAACTGTTTGGGTGTTTTGTTGTGCTACCTGGCGGATGGCAGACAAAACTGCTGATTTCCAAGTTCAAACAATTTTCGAGGGCGGCGTTGGCGTCTGTATCATCATCAATCTCCGTGTCGTTTCACCTTCACATTTAGAAAATATATTTGAAGATTTACTATCGATAAATGAACGGTTTAAGTACTGGGTCAGGTTAATAAATCTAAGAGAAATAATTACACAAGCGTAGCGTGATATAAAGTGTTCATTATTCGATATAATTGAAATCAATAAACGATAAAGACGAAGAGGGAAAGAATACACCCGAGTTCACTTCATGCCCAGAGTCACTAAATGAGCTGCGTTTAAAGTATCGGCACTCCGTTCCCCAAAATTGTTTTGGGCGCCGCCATTTTGGGTCATTGCGCAGAGCAAAACACAACTGCCGATCGTCATGATCCAAAAAGTGCAACATCCTCTGCATTAGATGCGGTCGCTGGGAAGCTGATCACAATATTGCTGAGGTTCTGATCGCGGGCTGTTTAAACATTCGTGGATGGACGGAAACGCGTTTCCTCGTGATTTTAGATAGAAGCTTCGTGATAACTGGCAACCATGATTGCAAGCCGCAATACTGGCCGAGTGTCGTTACTCTGAAGCATAGCTACAGCTCGTAGCTAGAATAGAAGTAGTGGACAAATAGTCGGCCTCCAGGTGACGGCGCCTTCGTGCATGAACCTACCAGGTAGAGCTGGTGTACGATTCCTGAGCAATTCCATGTGAAGTTCGCTGCCAACGTAGCTGTTGTCTTGGCGGTTCAATAAACGAGTCGCTATGTATGCGTTATCGGTTTTTCAACGTCTAGTATGAATTCATGCTATAATGCATTATTTGGGCAATGTAGTGAAACCAGGAAACCAATCTTGCAGCAAACATGTAACAGTAAGATCCGTCTTCATTGTCCCTTTAAATTGCTTAGCGACAAGACTCAACCAATTGTAATCGCAACACCAGCCCTTGACATTCACGAAAACAAATCGCGAAGACGACCACAGACCCACAGTGCAACCATCTGATGAACGTACGCGACGCCGATATCAATATTGCTAGTAGCCAAGTCCTGCGGATTTGTTTATAACATTCGTCGATGTCGCGAAGCAGTCTACCTGCTGACTTCAGATACAGCTAATGGATAACTGGCAGCCGACGATTGTAAGCCACAATACCGGCCTATAGTGTCTAGTTCACTGAAGCACGTAGCTAATTTACTGGCACTAGCGGGAACAATGAGGAAGAGGCAGGTGTCAAAAGGCAGTGGCTTGTGGAATCCACAGGGCTCACGTCATGGACCCTCCAGGTATTACAAGCTTCTTGAACAAGGGCATGAATAGTGTCATTAAATAAGCTACGCTTCAGAGTAGCGACACTTGGCCATATTGTGGCTTAAAATCATGGTGTCCAGTTATTTGAAGCTGTATCTGAAATCACAAGAAACGCTTTTCCGTCCTCCACATTAAACAGTTTGCGACAAAGCAAAGCAATATTACATGAGCTTCCTAACACCGAATCTAATGCTGAGGAAGTCGCAATTTTGAATCATGACGATCGGCAGTTGCGCCTGCTCTACCGTTGGCTCTGCACAAGCACCAAAATGGCGGCGTCCACAACACTGTCGAAAAAGAGAGTGCCGATACTCTAAGCGCAGCTCATTTATTAGCCCTACTTCCCGCGAACCTCCTTTCCCTGACTGAAACTGAAACTAAATATGAATAATACACCATTATTATAGCTTATTTAGTTTTAACCACCTACACATAATGAGAGGAGGAAGCGGCCGGGTAGGAGAAACGCGGGTTTTTTATGTGCGACTGTTTCTAATCAACGTTAGTTCTAACCGCTCCCAAAAGAGAGAACGCGCGAGCTTGCGCCACTGGTAAAAAAAGACGGTCAAAAAAAAAGAAAAAAAAAGGTGACACGCTGTGTTCTTTGTGATTGTGCGTCTAGTTGGCAAATTGTTGTGTGTATGTTTATACAGCCGGAAGTTAGTCTGCCTTAGTGGGCGTCTGGTGTCTCAGGTGTACATGAGCAATTTGGCCAGTGCGGTACAACCGCAAACCTGGGGTCTTTAACGTGCAACACGCAGTTGTGATACACGACCGCACGCCGGTATGATGCTCTTCCACATCGAAACGGGCAGGGGCGGGGTGGGTTCTGCAGCGCGAGCTTTCGCTCCACGTGGCCAGAGGCGCAGCAGAGTTACGTAGCCAGCTTGCGTCCAGACGCACCCGATGCTACAAGCGCGAGCGCCGCGGCCAGCGTCCCTGCCAAGCACGCGCGCTCGTGCAGTGCGTAAGCACTGTTCAAGGCCACACGCTCGCGCTCGTAGCATCGGCTGCGTCTGGACCCAAGCTGAAACGAAGCATAGACATGCACTCGGCCACCGATCGCCCCCCCCCCCCCCCCCCCCCATATATAAGTATTTGAACATCGACGATGGACGTCGATCGTCTCGAGGCAATGTAACGTAATAACATTATATAATTACTAGACTTTATGTTGAAGGACTGAACGACTCAATTCTGCAATTCTTGAATTGTAACATGGCAGTAGCCTATTGTACATAAGGATGAAGAAGAGCAAGACGAGACGAAGTAATGATTAAATTATCAGGCTCTATAAGGACGACGATATTATGGGTGCCGAACCACAACGTACAGTGCCAGACTTGTTTCGCTATCACCCAAAGACCTTTCTTCACCCGCAACAGAATAAGGTAGAATCAATGAGGATGCTGCTTTACAACTGAACGTGGAACAGAAAAACTGCAATGTGCAGAAGTGCGGATTATTCATTAATATAAAGGACAGATTTCTAGCAGCATTCCCTGATTGACGACTTGGAACAAAATGGACTCATTGACGTAAAGTGTCCCCTGTTCCAAAAGATTCTTGAAGACTACTGAAAACCGCAAAGGAGTATGAGGCGAAAATAAGAAAAAGGAGCCTGCGTGAAAGGTCCAAATCAACACCATAGCCTCTAATACCAAATACAAGGAAGTTACACAATACACAAAGAGAGTTTTGAGATTTCCGTTATATTTACACTCAAGGGCATCGATAACCAACGTCTTCAGAGGGATGACACCTTCTTGTCAACCAACATAGTGAGCCTTTTTACTCAAGTTTTAAACGAAGGCCCGACTTCCGCTGAAATACCTCACGTACACAAGTTGTCCGACCGAAGAATCCGCCAATACTCCCGATCTGAGAGTCTCCCGATCTTCATCCACGGCCATAGTATCATACGACATAGAGCGGCGTGGTCTTCGTCCGCCGAACATATTGTTTCGGCGGGTATTTTTGTACCAGTGTAAAATCATATAATTGTGTTACGCAAAAAAAGAAAGCGGACGGAAAGAATAACACGACGTTTAAGTGGACGCCACGGATGCCCCACTTGGACGGCGCGTTGGAAGCACGCCCGCTGCTCAGAGAACGAAGAAACTGGTAGCGTAGCTCCCATTATCGACTGGTAGCGCAGGTAGGTCCCTTCCTCGATTTGTAGTTCGTGCAGCCACCGCCTGGTGCCGTCGGTATGTGAAAAAAGGTCCATTAAGAGTAGTCAAATAATTTTTATTTGTTTCGCGAAGAGGGACATAATACTGCAATAATAGTCTCAAAAACAGGGCAATATATATTTTATTTTCTTTCGTGGGAGTAATGTTGCCCGGTAATAGCCTCCTCTATACTCACAAAGCCTGACAGTTCGATGACGGAGACATAGAGCGCCCGGTCGCAGATTTGGAGCGCGAGGGTCTGGTAGCACAGAGCATTTCTCGGGGAGTCCGGTATTCAGCGGACAGCTTCTGCAGCGGCGAGGACCCGAAACATGGTTTTCAAACCCGACGAGAAGAAGCGGTAGCCCGAGGAACGGGAGAAGCACAAGCGGACATTCCTATCGCTCGGGACAAGTGGGTTTCGGCGTCTCGCCGCAGCGGGGCGCCCGTTGCACGTGACCCTTGTCTGCCGCTCTACCTCTCCACTTTCGGCGGCCGCGTCTCGTGGCGATCTGCCAGGCTTTGTCAGTATTAGCGATGTGCGCGGCTAACAGCGTAGCTGTGGTCAGCTTTCCACGATTGGCCAAACCATGGGCATATGAGCACTGTCAGATTGTCAACTTTGACGGTGTTATTTTCGGATTGCGATGGCTCCTAGCTTCTACTGTGCTTTTTAAACACACCATCGAACTCGTCGTCGCACCCGATGGTAAGTAGCCAGAATAACAACTGGTGACGTCACGGCGAGGCAAATCCCAGTCGTGACGTCACGGAGGGAAGCCATAAGGGGCGCCGCAGAACATCTCGGCGCTAATAGAGAAGGCTATAGGGTCCGGTCGTCAGCTCTCGAGCGCGCGCTGGCTGGGTTGAATCGTTGTCCGGGCTGTGTTCGCGCGCATTCGAGATATCACTCCGCGGTTCCACCGGTCGGAGGCGCGATGGTCGCTTCGCTTGCTATTGGCTGACAGTGGTCCTGGTTTCGAAACATGCTCCTCCCCTCGCCGGATATGATCTCGGTGTGTTGCAATCTTTGATTGCTTTTTAATAGGAAAATCGGCCACGTACGTCATGATTTAGGGATTTCTTGGATGCTTAGAGCAAGCAGAGTGCGTTATCGCCATATTTAAGCGATCTCATTAACCTCCTCACGGCACCTTTAACAGCATGCCATAGAATTCACTGTATCCTCTATTTTACTAGGGTTGTTGATGTTGTTTGCGAACAAACGCTGACGATACTTCGAATTAGCCTTTTTATGTTAACAGTCGACTATTTTTAGCGAGATTTTAATTAAACAAGCATATCAGGATTTCTCTGTTTCAAGAATATGTTGTACGCATTCTATTTTGTAATAATCTTTTTTAATGAAGGTTCTGGTTTATGTAGGTTTTGGAGGTTTTACATTATGTTTCCTTCTCAAACTTTCAAAGGGGTAATTTAATTGCATAGAAATTCGCAATCTGAGATTGCCTAATTGCGTGTGTTTTATTTCCGTGTGACGTGCAACACATATTTCTTTGCCTCTGCTTCCCTTGGTATGACAAGAATAACAAAGACAAAAGGCAGCTTTAGAATATTGCACGCTAAAGCTTTGCGTACGTAAAGAATAGCGTTGTCACTACTGCGCATGCGCCGAACGCTAACCACGTTTCGAGCTTTTACGTGCGCTATTTTAGCCTAAACTTGGATTGAGCGCGTTGGTAATAGATTCAAAAATATACGAAAGAGCCAGACCAAGAGGACGGAAAGGATAAACAAGCTTCTTTGCCAGCGTACGCTATTTTTCGGAAACTGCGTGCGTACGCAATGAATCTTTGCGCTTCTCCAGAAGGACTCGTGATGAGAAGGTGGCTAAAGCCAAGACGAGCACAGTTGAAAAATGGCGACTCTTAGGACAGCGGCTGCGGCAGGCGTCGTGAGCGCGTGAGCGCGACGTCGGCGGCATCCTCGCGACTGCCATCTTCAACGCTGGACTACATTGCACTCCCACGGGAAGTGCACGTCAGAAACGTTTTGGAAGACCCAGCAGGGTGCGCGACGATTGCCGGCAACTTGCTGCCTGCGACGCGCGAACGTTTCTCGGCGAAGGTAGTACGGTGTGCGAAGGTCAGGTACACGAGACCTCTCTTGACGAGGCGACGCAAGCGGACATGACCGGTCGACCGCTCCCGTCGCATTCTCATATGTTAGCAGCTTCTTAAATCTTACTTTGCAACAATAAACTTGTTTTGTTTCTTCTCAAGTTACAGCATTTGGTGTGTAAAGTAAAAAGTGTTACTGTATGTTTGTGGCGTTGCAAGCGGGGGGTGCTTGGGCTTTTCCGTCGCGGCGGATAAACGCTATTCTAAAACACTCCTATACGCAGCGTGAGCTGACGCAGGCGCTAAATTTAGCGGTAGCGTAAGCTAACATTGCGTACGTTCTTCTAAAATTCCCTAAAGTTCGGAACAAGTGTACTTAAAACTTATACCAAATAAATGCAATAAATTTTAAAGTAACAGGCCGCGACGAATACTCTCGTTACTTCCATGCAGAAACCAAATAAACTTCTTTTACCTGACGAAGAAAAATGTGTCCACAGCCAGCCATCCATTGTTGAAAAGCTGCGTGTTGTACTGGACCACAAGCTTCTTGGCCATTTTCGCCCCAGCTGAAAAGAAGATACATGTTTGTTTGGTTTTCGTTTTAAAATTTTGGTTAGCTCGGATTGGTAGAAAGGGTTTGTAAAGATTAGACACCGTACAACCGATGCAACCTCAGACCTTAAACGTCATTATTATTATTTATTTTTGAAGGACTTTGAGTACTTTCTCGTACAGAACTCATGGTTTGCAACCAGGGTTGGAAAACAAATCAAGGTGGCTTAAATAACCATTGCGTTACATTCCTTTTCTAGCATTTCTTGACTCGCACTGAATATTTCTTAAAACGTAAGGAGGTGTAAATTGAACTTGTAAAAAGCTTCGACATATCGAAAGTAGCATGGACTACCTAAGGGACCAAAGAAAACAAATATTATATTATGTGTTCATGTTGCACCTTACCTTGTCATCGATGGTGAAAAGTCTCGGCTACATTTCTGCACGGTTAATAAAAAAACGTTTTGTTTATATTTAGAACCTTCAATGTTCGGTATTTTGACTACGCGAACCTATTCTTCATATGGAGACCAGACAATTTTTTAAGAGGGGAAACATTTCGTTCGGGAGCAAGCGAAAAATCGGTTGTGATCCTCCTCTTATGCAAAAAAAAAAAATCAAATTAAACGTTGAGTTCCTCCTTGCAATCCACTCACTACGCTCGTCAGTCTAGCCGAATTAAAAGGAGAAATAAAATGTTTCGACCGCGTATATGTTACAACAAAAATGGCTATGCAATCGCTAATTACGGAAAGCAACGTATGGTACCCTTAGTCCTTGAAAATGACTTATTATAGTGTCTTGTAATTGCTAGTTACTAGTTAGTTGTTTTCGTCGCACTTCGGCATATTCCTCACTACCGTTTGGGACCGGTTGGGGGTCCACTAATGATGACGTCATGCGCGGGACTTGTTTTTTATGAGGTATTAAATGACGTCACTGTTCGAGGAATGCAAATATGAAGCTAATAGATTGGCAAAAAAACTGTCACGTGGCGGATGCTTTTTATGCACCCATTCTATCAGATGGAGCGCAAATGTACGCATCGTCATATATATTTGTCCCCAGCCACCCAATAAGCGTATCCGGTATAGGGCGATGAAAACATATTTAAACGTTTCAACCTGTAAATACTAGTAAGAATAGAGGAGAGGCAAAACGAGAAATGTGTGACGGTTACGCTTATACCCGAAGTGTCTTCTATTGGCGTGGCGACGGCTTCAAACAATGTTTTCGCCCATACTGGAAGTGACGACAATCTCAAGATAGCGGCGCCGCTTGCGAAGAAGGTACCGAGGTCCTCACGGTCCCGCAATCGAAACTGAAACTGATTACACGTTATTACTCACGGCCCTTTTTGTTGTATTCTGCCTTGAGTTCCTTAATTCCTGATGACATGCGCGTCATTTACAGCAAAACAACGAAGCCCAAAATTGTACGAATACAGCTTCTGCCGAGCTGGAGAGCTACGTGAAGCTCGAAAGGCGACAAGCGCGTGAGATTAGGCCTTAACAGTCCCATCCGAGATCCAAGGCTGGTCTGACCCCACTCCTCCACTGCACGCCTCTCCGCGCGTAGAAGCACTGTGCCAAGTCGGACGTGGTTCATGCTCAGAAATAAAAGAAAGACGTAGAGTCAAAAAGTCCCAACCGGAGAAATACACCCAGCTGAACAAGTAAAGATTAATTTACAATCTATGGTTTGACTTGCTTTGAGTATGTCTACGAGGGGCTTTTGTCGAGACAAGACTGCAAGCTACCATGGAAACATGATGGAAGTCGTAGCTCAGGTTGCCGCGGCATTCCACTGGGAATACAACGACATAGCAGGCGTTGACATTGTCTATTCCATCCAAATCAGTGTTCTACAGGGTGATACAAGGAGACGGCCAGGCTCTTTTAAATCGACCGGAAAATTCGGTTTCTTAACCTATCGCGCTACGACTTTGTGCAGCGGTGCCCACAGATGGTGCTTTTTTTCTTCTTTTTTTGTAAAATTGGCAAGAGCGAATTTACCGAGGAAAAAGTAAAGGAGGAAAAAGGTTTAGCTTCTATGGAAATGCAGCAGGTCTGCAAACAACACGGCGCCGTTTCGCACGGGAGACAGAGATGGCGCAAGCGGTCGCGACGCCAACTAGGGAGGCTCAAGTGAGGGTGGGTGCAACTGCTAGATCGGGGATCACGGGACATGGACGCCATTTAATTGCTAAATTTTGCTGGGAGTCTATGGGGCAAAGGGTCGTTTTATTTCCTAACTCAGGTCATAAGAGCCCATTAAGGTGCTTGAATAATTTACGCAAGGTATAAATGATTACTTTTCCATAGCCACCAGTTTTGTTGCGATAGGTTAAGTATTTTTTTAACGCGAAAAATGGTAAATTCCGCCATCTTGGACGTTGCTGCTTGTCTGGCAACCCTGCTTTCTCCTCTCGACGTTTGCAATTCTCGGAGCGAGAAGGAAGCGAGAGAGGCTGCGCCAAGGCGTTCGTTGCTTGCAATGGGAGGCGAGAGGAGGAAAGGCGCATGGAGCAACAGAGTTGCAACAGAGCGGGCGTCTGCTCTCGTGCAGGCAACATTGGCGCATATCCTTTCCCGAATCCTCTCCCTCAGGCGCCGCCATTAAATTGCAAACGCTCTCCAGGTTTTGAGTTGCACCCACCCTCACTAGAGCCTCCCTAACGCCAACTGCCGCCAACTGAACGAGCATAAAGCGCCGAGAGCCGGCGTCTTTAGCAGAAGATCGTTTCCGACTCAAAAGCGGCGCGCGTTCCGCAGGCGGCGACAGTCGCAGAAACAAAACAGGGGCGGTAACACTGATCTCTGCGACAATTGCTGGATCGCGTTTGCCTGCTCCGCGAATGCGGCCACTGGCGGCCATCTTTAGGCAGAGTTATATTACCTCTAGCCAAGGTACTGCTCCTGCAGCCACTATCATCCATCCATGGCAGACAGCGTTTTGGCAGGTGCGGTGGCAGGCTGCCGTCAAATAAGGGCGGGCGACATTTCGTGCTGGATTGTAATTGTTTGACGAAACATGTTTTGAAACCCGGGCGTGAACGGTAGCCCGATCTTTGAGGACCCGGTGAAAGTTTCACGAAATCGCAGCACCGGGAAAAAGCAGCACAGCACGCATCAGAAAGTCGGCCTCGAAAGAAGCAGCGAAAGCAGACGCCGGTACTATGGTGACCTGGAACGCGTCTCCGACGGTGTGTTTACCGCGCCCAGAGCGGCGGTCCCTCGATATCCGCCTCATGACGTCAGCAGAAGTGTCGTGCTGTCGCCGGTCGCGATCCTGGCGGCGTCCCAACAGTTGTGGTGTATATGGCAGACGCCTGTTCTGCTGCAGGTCGCTCTCCACTGTGACAGTCCACGGAAGCTACAACAGCCGGAAGATGGGACGCCTGGGACGCCGTGACGACAGCGACACTTCCGTTCGCTCGCGCTTTTCGCCAGCATTTCTACGGCCAACCGCCAGGATCGCTGTGCAAGCCCAGTCCGTTCCGTTACTTGGATGGACAGCAGGGAAGTGAACTTGTATGCGAGAAGGTTTCCAGTAGTGATTTAATGTTGCAGCCGCGCAAAGGGCGGCAGCAGGGAAAAGTCCTAGTAGCAACACACAAACAACATGGCGCGCAAACTACTCTCGAACAGGGGGTCGCTCCGAGAGTGGCGCTCCCTGGTGGGTACACAACAATCCCTTCCCCCCCAATTTGCGCTCTAGACGAAGTCATTCAGATAAGCTGGCCGTCTGACATGGCGAGAACTACGGGAGGCTGTTTGGCTTGTGTCGGTGTGAAAGTCATGCGGCCTAGAGGCGTCGCTAGCCTGTGGCTGCTCAGTAGGCTCAGAATCCAAATACCGACGCCGCATTTGATCCGTGTGTCGCCGCAGTTCTCGGCCGTCAGGTGTTCGAGTCCGGTATGACAACGGTCCTAACACTTCAGCAACAACTGCGGGAACCCAGCGTGGTCCAGAAGCATAGTTCCGCACATACACCGCGTCGCCGGACGAAAAACTGCGTGCTGGCTCTTGCTCGTCTTCAGTGTGGACGGTCTGGCCGTGGTCGTTTCTGACCCCGTCTGGGTGCAGTCTGTCCAGGAGCGTCTTGGGACGGCGGTTGAAAAGCAACTCTGCAGGGCTCCTTCCCGTACTTGTGCATGGAGTGACATGCTGCTGAAGAAGGAAACTCGTTAAACGTCGGTCCCAATCGCCCTGGATGATTCGCTTCAAAGCATCCTTAGTTGTTCTAACCATGCGCTCCGCCTGCCCATTGGTGGCTGGATGGAATGGGGCAGATGTAACGTGGTGAATCAGGCCACTTGCTACGAACTGTCTGAACTCCTCAGACACGAACTGTGCTGCATTGTCCGACACAATCGTGTCAGGTAGTCCGTGAGTTGCGAAAAGGCGACGCAGGCACTTGATGACAGTGGCACTGGTCATGGAGGACACCGAGATCACCTCCAGCCACTTGGAGAAGGAGTCCACAACAATAAAGAAAGTTTGCCCCTGAAAAGGGCCAGCAAAGTCTATGTGAAGACGAGACCACGGCGTCCTCGTTCTCTCCCAGTGGTGCACGGGGGCCCGAGGGGGATCCGGTCTCGATGCCTGGCATGCACCGCACGTGTTCACTTTGTGCTCAATGTCAGAGTCCATCTTCGGCCACCACACGTAACTGCGGCCGAGGGCCTTCATGCGGACGATCCCTGGATGCGCACTATGCAGTGCCTCCAGTACCTCAGCTCGTCCTTCAGTGGGGATCACAACTCTGTTACCCCACAGAACACACCCCTTGTACACCGAGATCTCATGCTGCCTCTGCTCATAGGCCTGAAACTCGCCACCCAGACGCTCCGAAGGCCAACCCCCAGTGCCCAGCTCAGAACACGAGACAGCACAGGGTCTCGCCGCGTCAAAACAGCAATGTCTGTGGCCTGCAGAGGAGGCTTTGTAGACAACTCCAGCATGAAGACCTCTAGTAACGGTGGTGGTGCACAGACAGTTGCAGGCGAAGGCAGTCTGCTGAGTGCATCAGCGTTGGCGACCTCCTTCCCCGGACGATGGACCAGTGTGTAGCTGTAGGCGTTCAAAAGGATGGACCATCGGAGCATTCGAGGGGACAGAATGGGCGGGGTCACCTTGTCAGGCACAAAGATTCCCAGGAGAGGCTTGTGATCGGTTACAATCACAAACTCACGACCGTAGAGATAGTCATGAAATTTCTTCACGCTCGACACTATAGCCAGCGCCTCACGATCGATCTGTGCATAGTTGCGCTCCGCCTCTGATAGGGTACGCGAGTAAAATGCAATGGGCACCTCCCTGGAGTCGTCCAGCCTGTGGCTAAGCACTGCCCCAATACCCACAGGGCTAGCATCACATGTCAGGACCACAGGCTTGGTTGGGTCGTAGTGTGTCAAAACTGTGTTTGAGGAAAGGAGGCTCTTCACCGCATCAAATGCCGTTTGCTGCCTCCTTCCCCAGGTCCACACTGTCTTCTCGTCCAGGAGTCGGTGGAGGGGCTCCGCAACTGTAGCCTTGCCCTTCAAGAAACTGTGATAGAAGTTGAGCAAGCCAAGGAACGCTTGCAACTCTTGCTTGTTTTTTGGGGGAGGTGCCTCGTGGATTGCTGCAACCTTTGCCTCTGTGGGGAAGATGCCGGCAGCAGTCACACGAAAACCCAGGAAGTCAACCTCAGGCACATTGATTACGCATTTTTCTCTCTTCACCCGGAGGCCGGCATCCTTGAAACGCTGAAGCACCTCGCGAAGTCGAGAGGCCAGCTCCCCTTGTGTAGCAGCAGCAATGAGAATGTCGTCAAAGTATGTAACTGCTCCGGGAATGTTCTTGAGGAGGCCATCCATTAACATCTGGAAAATTCCAGGAGCACTGCTTACACCATACTGCAGCCTCTTCACCCGGTATGCCCCACGATGTGTGGCGATTGTTTGAGCATCAGCTGACACTTCATCAACTGATAGTTGTTGATAGGCCTGCGCAAGGTCTAATTTTGCAAAGCACTTGCCCCCCGACAATGATGACAGCAAATGACTCACAGCGGGAATCGGATACGGGTGTTGCTTGAGAGCCTTGTTTATTGTGGACTTGTAGTCTCCGCATATCCTAACGTCGCCATTGCTCTTGAGCACGGTCACTATGGGGGTTTCCCACGTCGGCTGCGTCGCAGGCTCCAGGACTCCCTGCCGAACGAGGCGGTCCAACTCCTCTTCCACCTTCGGCTGAATTGCAAAAGGCAGCCTCCGAGCTTTCAGGCGAATTGGCGGAACGCTGGAATCCAGGTGCAGGGAGACTGGTGGTCCCACATAGTTCCCCAAACCGTCTTCAAAGACCTCACTGAACTCTGAGAGAACGGTGTCGACTGTCAATTTCTCGATCTGGGAGACACCCGCGATGACAATGCCGAGTGGTCGAAACCAGTCAACTCCCAGTAGGTTGGTGCGGGTGCCCCTTGCTACCAGTACCGTGAGCGGGCCCACAAACTCCTTGTATTCCACGTGCACGCTGCAAGCCCCGACAACGTTCACTGGGCTCAGCTGATAATCAACCACCGTCGAAGAAAAGTCAGTCAGCACCAGCTCTCCACCGCACTGCTGGAGACGGCGGAATGTCTCCTCGGTGAGGATCGAGAAATCCGATCCAGAGTCCACCTCCATATCGCAAATCTGGCCCTCAATGGACACCTTTGTTCGTAGCTTGCAAGGCGCCGTTGATCCTCCTGCGCCGACGTGGTTGCTGTAGTAGCACTCGTCATGAGGCAAAGCGGTTACGTTGTATGCTGCTCTCGAATTCCGTGGCTGTCGAAACGGCAGGTTTCGCTGCTGGCCACTCGAGCTGCCGGCGCGGCAGACTCGTTCGATGTGGCCGGTTCTTTTGCATGCCCTGCACTGTGTGTTCTTGAATCGGCAGTCGGCGCGGAGGTGCGCACCTCCACATCCGTAGCACGTGCCGTACATCGTAGCCTGCGGTTCCGTCTGCCCGAACGCGGCCGGTTTCTGACATTTCACTTGGTTAGTCGCGGGAACGGTTGCGGCAGGGTCATTCTCTTCAGACTGTCGGACAACCCTCGTGCTTTTCGCGGCCGCTTCTGCCGCCAGAGCCTCCTCCTGGGCCACGCAAAAGGTCAACTGTTTCTTTGCGAACAGTCGGTTCTGCAGGCGCTCATCGCGGAGTCCGCAGACGAGACGGTCCCTGAGCATTTCTTCCAGGTTGGGGAAATTGCAGTGCTGGGCCAGGCGTCGGAGCTCGGCGATGTAAGAAGATACTGTCTCCTCCGGGGCTTGGTTCCGCTTGTAAAATGTGTTTCTGCGGACTATTTCTGATGGCTGCGGTGAGAAATGAGCCTTGAGCACCTCGAACACCTCGGCAAGCGTTTTCGACTGAGGCGCCTCCGGGGCCACGAGCGATTGAAGTAAATCAAACGTGTCCGCGCCGCACACGCTGAAGAACACCGCCAACCGACGCTTGTCTCCCGCCACTGTGTTTGCATCCAGGAAGAAGTTGAACCTCGAGACGTAGGAGTCCCATTTATCTGGCGTGGACGTATCAAAAGGCTCGATCTGGCCTAGCGTGGACGTCATTGTCCCGATGAACTTGTAACAATGCTTGAACGTAAACACTTAGACGATACCGTGCATCCTCGTCGCCACTGTTAAGTCCTGTCCGTTCCGTTACTTGGATGGACAGCAGGGAAGTGAACTTGTATGCGAGAAGGTTTCCAGTAGTGATTTAATGTTGCAGCCGCGCAAAGGGCGGCAGCAGGGAAAAGTCCTAGTAGCAACACACAAACAACATGGCGCG
>JAZHYW010001079.1:0-35722 GCA_037355805.1 Ixodes ricinus | reverse complement strand
ATAGGGGTCCTAGAACTGGTGTTAAATTTCAATGGGGTTGCAAACGTGCCAAGCCTTGACACGCACAATAATTGGGTATAAATTAATAATATTTTCTTTTATTCATACTAGAATCCATAACGCAAATGTGTATTTGATGATGTCTTGCCGAAATGAAGCACACAGCTTAGACACCTCTCCGTTGTTTACAGGTTTACATAAGCAGCTGAATGAAAAGTCATTGCTTGTTTATGGTTGGAAAGGATGGGAAATTAACATTCCGTTATAGAGGCGAAATTTCTCAAGAAATCCGAGAAGGCATTCGGTCGGCATCGCAATGTCCACAAAAACAAAATCGTTTAACAGCAAATATTTCAAACTTACCAACTTTGGAAAGACGATTTCTTTATTGCACTTCGAAACACTTCAGGCGCATGATTTTTGGAGTTCAAGAGTGTTCAGGCGCAATAAATAATGGATACAAGAACAAAAAATACTGGGTAACATTCGCACACCCATGGAGCAAGATTACAGACTTCGTCATAACACAAACATACTTCGGCAAAACGGTAACCTATTAAACATGTTGCCGCAAATTGTGACATTAAGAACAAAAGTAACACTTTAGTATTTATAAGGCGGTTATATGTTGAAAAAGTGGGGCCATTTCCATACCATCCTCACTCCGGCAGAACAACGACGACATCTATGAAAACACCGGTGTAGGGACATATAAACGCTTGGGCAGTTTGCTCAAATGATACCTTAAGGACGTAGGAGAATAATGGGGCCATAAGGGCCACGTCCTGCAAACACAGCACTTGGAAGATTTATTGTCGAAAAGCTTTTTATACTCCGTTGTACCTCACGATGAACCGGAGCGAAGGCCGCGAGCCATTCGTGACAATTAAGCTGTTGTAAAACTGTAACGTAAATACGTACCCCGCAAGTCACTGCACTGCTCCCCAAAGTCACGTGACACTAAGAAGTTATTTGATTGGCTAAAAAGGCTCATAGAATCTGCTGCATTCCATCGTGGGTGAATGGGAGTGTGTAACAAAACTCGGTAAAGACATGCCCTCTGTTGTTGCTTTTCATTGTTTGGGGCTACACAAGTACTCCCGCAACAATTAATGCCAAACTATGAAAAAATATCTGTGCTCGCCAAATGAGGAAACTTAACTAGCTTGAAGTAAAGGATACAGCTAGCCTAAATTTGAAGTTTTCTTTGTAGCAAAACATGTTTTTTCGGAAGTTCGGGAAGCTTTATTCCAGTGGCAGAATAATTTGTTCTGCGACTTACGCCTTTCTTTGACGTGCTGCCTGGGCAGGTCGTACAGGCAGTGCCCAGGCAGCACGCCGCAGGAAGGCCTAAGTTGGTCAAAGTTCAGCAATCCTAGGGGCTTAAGTCGGCCTAAGCTGGGCTTAATACGGTTGTGCTGCAGGGCGTTAGTAATTGCGCAATTTTATTTGGCAATTCCAGGGTTGGCCAAGTGCCATAGGGTTAGAGCCGGAGACAAAACTACGAAAGTTTAGAGAGTCGCAGGAAAAAGAAAGGGGCAGGGGGCTACTTTTAACAAGAAGCAATATTGAAAAACAGTTCTTTCTAAAAAGGAAAGTATAATGGGCGACTACAAAATATAACACTAGGTGTCAGAAGGTTTCTTCCACCGCTAAGCAAACATTAATGCATGATTCGCTTGGCAGTCATTGCCCCTGACAACCGTTATCCGTATATGGTTGAAGGTCTTCCTAAAGCAATAAAGCAAACAAGGTCGCTGGGCGAATCTCTGTGGCAAAAAGCATTCCAGTTGTATGTACGTAGGTAGGTAGCGCAAGGCTGCTAGGACTGTCAGCTTTTTTCTTATTCTAAAATTCATTTTTGTCTAGGGGACACGAGTCTTCGGGACACGTTTACCAGGGAGCCGTGAGCACCACTTGGCTCCGTGAAGAGCCGCGTGCGGCTCGCGAGCCTCAGTTTGGCCACTCCTGGGCTATTCCATGGTTTTCCTCTGCTCCGCCACATAATTTCCAATGTGCTAGACTTCATCTAGACATGTCACGTATGAACCAAAGAAGACTGCAGTGAAGCATAACAGTGGCCGTTTGGCAATCTTTACCCAAAGTTGCAACTGAAAAGCGAACAACCAGAAATTCGTAATTTAAGCTCTGAGACATGAAGAAATAAAATACTTTTACTCCGTGTCTCAGGGTTTATATTGTGATGTTTCTTAACGCCTGCATACCTTTGCTTCTTGCAACCAGAAGTGAACCCTAGCTCTGGCACCTGTTTGGAGATTTAGGCACAAAGATGCGAAACTGCAGCCAAACTACAGGGCAGTAAATCAGATGTTGGCACTTGCTTGACGATTTAAGGCCAATACACCCAGACTCAGACAAAAAAAGGTGAGGTTCGGCTCTACCTTGGCTTCTTCCGGCTTAATTCTCAAGGCCCTAAATTTCCAGGCACAAAACAAATTTTGGCCAAAACGACAGTGCTACCTGGGTGCGTCCTTATCTTATGAATTTACTAGGGTCCCTTTTGACACCTGGAAAGCGTCCGAATTTATGGTGCATAAAAAAGCTCGAACTATAAATATAAATCTGGCCAGGGTGTAATATTTGAGCATATTAAATAGTATTTAGTTTCTATTGATTAAAAAATACAGCATGTCTTTTTTCTCGTCCCGGCAAGTTACACAACTAAAAGCAGTGGCACTACAGCAATGCCCACACATGAAAAGGTATTTCTTCATTGTCATGTTATACAGAAGTCGTTCATGATTAAATACATTAATATAACGAAAACACATTGCAACATAGCATAGAACTTGCAGGTGCGGACACATGGAATGTATATCGCAATGATAAATAACAATATTATTAAAAATAACAATAGCAATATTTAAACCCGGCAAAACAAAACAATTGCACTGTAACAGCTTCACTGCGCTAACAACTTTGGAGCTTCAACACTACATAGTGGATATCAAATATCTGGTGTATTATGAGATATCCACCTTTGGTTGAGATCAAGAAAGTAATTAGCCCGTCATTGAACGGTTCTGCCTTGGTAACTTGGATTAGTTCTACCGGCAGTAAATTAAGTAAATAAGAACCTCTGGTGCTCCCGACAAGTTACCGCCATTTATAATCCTTCTTATTCAGTTTCCCAAAGCGAGATGTTTAGCTATGCTCCAAAACATAAATAATATAATAAAGTCAGTGTGGAGAAGATTTCACGCTTCTATAAGGTATACGCTTTGTGAACAGAAAACGCTCGTTAGTGACATTTCTTTAGTGTACGTTGATCAAAAGTGTGAAGTCAATTATGCGCATAATGTTGGAAACTCAGCAATTTGCATAACTAAGCATATGTTGATCGATCGTGAAGTCAAGAGCGGGAGAAAAGAAAACGCTCACACGAAGTAATATTGCAAAATGCTTAGTCTACAAGTGCTGAAATGGTGTATGAATGACATTGAAGTATGCGAAGAGAAGGTGTTCGGAAAGTGGCATTATTTTGTTCAATGTTAGTAGTTTTTTATGTGTATCCTTAGTGCGAATAATGTTTAAATGAAGCTTCAATTATGAGTGAAAAATGGACGTGTACCCGCTAGTTCGCTTAACTAATTTCGGCTTCCGCCAATGGGGAATGTTACAACAGAACAATGAACCCTTTCTCTTTACTGAGCGACGTGTTTTCAGTGGCATCCATTATCTTTGCAGGTGAATTCATAAAACAAAGTACTTTCTGCTTGATGAAAATAATTGACTGGATGATATAGTATTTTTTATCCTTTTCCGTGGCAGTAATCAAAATAAATAGCAAGTCTCGGATCAGCTGTGATTCTTAAATCTTCGGTATAGAGTTAATTATCTGTATATTGGAATAAACTTATCTTTAATGGCGTTCAGGACGTTGGCTTAGCAATTGAAAGTAAACACAATTGTATGGAGATATTTGTGTACATAAAACGTAGAAAAGACAACATATGTCTTGAATGTCGTTCCAGACATTTTTTTATTTGGGGAATATTTCTCATTTCTGCAGAATGTTTAAGCTTGATTGATATATGCCTATGCGGAGAGCAGGTCGTCTGCTTTTTCCGTAGAGATTGCTGTGACGTGAGAAGAACGCGGAGTTCTGATCGTCTTTGAGTGGAAGGATAGTAGTGTGTAGAGCTCAATGCTTGATGCCTTGAGGTGTACCACTATTTTTTTTAATCAGCCAATAACAGCTTGGCGTTCTAACATCATTGCAACTCATGTGCAACTAGCAGACAACCTTGTGCTCCGCATACTTCACAGCTCACAATAACAGACACACTTCAAATGTCCACTCACACCAAGAACGAACACACACCTGCGCTGACTCTCCTCTATGGTTTGTATTATGCTTTTCATTGTTTTACTCATATTTAAAGAACTAATTCGAACTGCGAGCTCATATTACTAGGTGAATTTTCCCAAACGGTCTAACTCTTTTTTTATCTTTATAAAACTACCGAAGGTGCGCTAACACATAAGCTGTCTAGCGTAATGGTGTTCGCGGTTTCGATGATTCCTCGCGTCAGTTTTGTTATTTCCCCTGCACACTGACGTGACTTGATAAATCACTGACGTGATAAATCATAGAAACAGAAAACATTGTCACGCTACATAGCTTACCTGTTGCTCCAATTCGATATTTTATAAAAACTACTTGAGAAAGGATAAATAGTAATTAAAGCTGCAGTTTCATTTTGTTATTCTTCAATTATAGTAAAAAAAAATTAAAACATTGTAATACACACCAGAGTTGAGAGTTAACGCCGTGTGGGTGTTCATTCTTGGTGTAAGTGAACTTTTGAAGTGTGTCTATTCTTCTGCGCTATGAAGTGCGAGCATGAACCAACAACTCGCCCAAGCTGAAATTTTGATATATAAACACATAATTTGTCATATTCTTGAAACCTCACCGCTCTCATGAGGGTGGATTTAATTCGGAGTCTACGTGTGTAACCCCACCGGACTTAGCAGATGAGGGCCGACCATCAGTTTCTTGCATTTGAACTAATTTTCCGCTCCAAATGTCAGGAATACGCATCTCGATTTTTCATAAATTACAATGTCCACAATTGAAGTATTAAATATAGTGCGCGTGGTATAGAGCGACAACTGAAAAGATCAGTGTCGCCAAATGATGTCAAATTTGTTTTTGTCACAAACATGCTGAATGTAATAACTGAAGAAAATGTTATGATAAAAACATCAGATACCACAGAAAGTTAATCATTCTAAATGTAGTCCGTGTTGAAATTATTCGAAATAATCAGTCTTTAACTGGTCACAAGCTAAAACATTAAAAAATTGGTAGTGCTACGGCACGAAACCCTCAAGAAACATATGAGTGTGTAGACATATATCCATCAAACCCATTTTTGTGTTTGTTTTTATCGTCTGTATCTTTACAAATCCTGAGCTGCCCGCTATAGAGGTTGTCTATAGGAGAGTAGTTTAAACTACATTTTAACATCAAACATCACTGCCGTCAGAAGAAGGCTCCGAACCCTTCTCCTAACGGCAGCAATATCTACGTTGCTCTGGTTCCTGTGGTGCACAGTTTCACTGCATGTGCATCGACTACGTGGGAGACGACTACGAGCTCTTCAGTACTGACGGCTCAAGTACGTACAAGTGTCAAAATTACAGGAGGCGCAACGGCGCTCAAGATGTGGCCGTTCTGGTTGAAGGTTATACCAAGGAATTCCCCGCTTTGCAGAACAAAGTAAATCAAACTGCACCGGTTGCCAAAAGCTGTGATACTTGTGGCAGTGTCAACAAACTTGTGTGGACTTTTTGCGAGAAAATAAACGCTCTAATGAAATGAGTTTCGTCTGTAAGGGCGCAGATAGTGCGTCCTTGTTCACGAATCTTACCCTGAACACCAAACTGCCGCGCCGTCCGAGCATTAAAAATGTAGTACCGGTGCCATCATCGTCACGGGATTCCCAGCAGCACCATAACCCCGCCACTTTCGCTACTGTGGCCGAGAAACAGTCAACTAGCCGCGCCGTTCCTCGTGAAACAGAAGAAACACGAATGGTCAAAAAATTGACCTTGTGCCCCCCCCCAAATCGACAGAAATCGCTTCAGCCATCCGCCAACCATCACCGCAAACGACCGAAAACAATGCAGAAATGGATGCCGACGGCTTCAGGCTTTTCAGTAGAATTGAAGGGTCGAGCCTTCATCAGGATTCTCTACAAGCATTAAATGGGTGTAGGGCGACGAAATTTTAGCGCTCATTTTCTAGCTTGAATGTGTCGCATGTTGCACCCTAACCTCAAAAACACCAGTCTTCCGTTGAAAGGCACAAGAAAACTAATTTTAAAGCTACATAAACGATATTTCAATGTGCACCTGGTGGACGCATGCGGAGCTTATTTGGGAGGTGATCTAGCAATGTTGGGGAACTTGCTACGTAGTCGTGACGTAGCAGATTTCTTCGGAGCTGCGCCGCTCTTTGGCATTTAAACATTTTCCTTCTTAGCTCTCCTCCTCAACTCACAAATCGCGCATTGAACCAGACAGTCCAAGAAAACGGAAAAGGTAGACTTTCCTTTTTCTCGGACCCTCGTTTGTGCACCCGGATGCAGCCATTCTCCCCTAGAAGATTAGCCAGTCGCTCAAAACTCGGACAAAAGTTGCTTTCCCCACCCCGTTCACCCCTAAGCTGACAGTGCTGTGGAAGCTACGTGCTCCTTGGGCCAGCCACACGCTCGTCACACCACGGGTACTTCGAACGGCTCGGTTGTTACGCGCTGACGCTATTGACACCACCACAACGCTGACAACGCCACCAAGGGCAAATTCATAACCCCGCCAGCCTTGCTACGTCACGAATGCGGGGAATCTTTTCTTTCTGTTTTTGTTTGCGCCGGATATCCCATGACGCATCGCGCTCTCCGTTCGCTTCTCTTCGGGCACTTGCTCGAGTGCACCGTTTGGAACGAAAAATATAGCCAGTCGTTCAAAATACAAACGTTCGATTATCATTTACGGTTATTATCCGTCATGCTTGACTCATTTTCGAACGAAATTTGAATATTTCAATTTTTGTTTCCGTACCGCAGAGGCATAAAGCACTTTTTGTCTTACGCGTTCACCCGGCTACAAGGTGTGGCGATGTTGAATCAGTGCTTGCTCCCATTTTACAAGACAGATCTTTTTAGTGTCCTCAATTGAAAGCAAAGCACGAATGTTACTGTTTATTTCACGTTTCTGCAAAGAGGAGGATTCAGAAAACAAATAATGTTGATGACGTCTGGCTCATGGGTTCGTTTTTCAGGCAGTTTTTGTTTTCTGCCTTCAAGGCTTGATGAAGACATTTCAGGTGTACAACGCACCTAGCGTTTTTTTATGAACTACACTGTTTTTATCCAAAACGTTCCTACACTAGGTCAATACGTGTTTCAACAACGTTCCTCTCTGTGATTATGACATACTATCATTAAGCGAAACATGGTTAAACTGCTTTTTTGCATCACCTGATTACTTCCGCCCCCGCTTATAGTCTATTTCGTGGAGACAGGCAATGTGAAAGCATGTCCATGAACTTTGGAGGTGGTGCGCTTATCACTGGAATACAATGACGCAACTCAAACAACTACACAAGCGGCACACTCTTGAACTATGTGGGTTGACATGCTTTTCATAACTCCAGAACAGAAAATAAAATACAATAAGACATGTTTATCTTATTCAAAAGCTCTGCTGTGCCCGTGTTGACATATATCTCGGAATACATCTTTCAAGTCCGCTTTTTTATGGTAAGTGCACTGCAACCTACTTCTTGGCAACTATTGACCGTTTTTCTACGGGTACTCTTTCAGATTACCTCTAGAATTAGTCAGCGTCTATTTTCTCTGCAGCCGGTAAAATAATTTGCCCGAACTTCTAACGGCAGTTGCCTCCCATTAGCTGCCTGAAATCATGTGTAACTGCAGGTAGAATAGTGAATTTCTTAATCTCTCGGAATTTCGTGAAAGCACGTTTCATAAACAACATCTTGTGGATACACGTTTCATAAAAACACGTTTCTTCGACTCAAACATATCACCGGCACTTGTTACACGAATGAAACGCTGTAGGGACATTTCGTCGCGCGCGTATCACTGGCCGGGAGTCCCGTTCTCGCGATTTCGCAACGACAGTCTGCGACGGCTCATTTAAAAAATTTGGCGGAGACACTTAAGATTGCTTACATGTAGGAATCCGAAAGCATTCCTATACGCAGCGCGCCATGTATTCTTTATCGCACACAGCGCTGCGTCGGTGACATCAGGCTCCCCCCCCCTGCGCAGGCGCGGCGAACCTTGACGGCTTCACGACGGCTTCCGTGACGAAGCATCGGGTTGCTCTGCTTTTCTTTGTGTTTTATTTCGGAAGCGCGTCCGCTTTGACCTCAAGCGTCCGCGCCGGCTTCCGTGACAAATCATCTGATATGACGCGTCGCAGCCAATTTATGTGTTGTTTTCCGCGGTTACAGCTTTTTAGGTGCCGTTTTTACATGGTTACAAACGCCGACGGCTCCGCTCCATGGGATAGCTAATGCTTTCCCATTAAAATGTTATCCCATCTTGCCCACCCGCACGCGCCATTTGCGGCGGCGGTCTAAGGTGACTTAATAAGTACTTAGAAAAAAAAAAGCTCAACATAGCTGTCTCTAAAATAATATGTCCATGAAACATAGCGTGTCAATGAAACAATTTGTCGATGTAACGTCGTTCGATCAACTGATTGCCACCGCCAACAAGAGACGTCTGCCGGTAGAAGTTCGGTGAAATTATTTTCCCGGCAGTCGGGAGACTAGACACTATAGCCTAATATTACCCCGGTTCTGTTTGCTTTGCAATTATCTCTGTTTTATAAAAGCTTATTAGTACCTCTTCACCTTTCACAGATCGCTTCGCGTTTGTACTTGTATGCAGAATAGGCTGTATGTAACAAACTTTTAGGACATTTTCAAACATAATTTTGTTTCTGTTTTCCTGCCTATTGGCAAACACCTTTACAGTACATTTTTTAAGGGTTCCCCTCTTTTTTAAGTTGGTTTATTAGGTTTGGGACGTCTTAAATAAGTTTAAGATATCCCAACCTTCGAGACGGTACTCATTTAGGGCTAACAAATAATTTGTCTGAATATCCGAAGGGCGCGTTCAAAAGCTTGGTCACCTGCAGGTCGAAAATGCGACTGTATCAGACGGGTACCTCGTCAAACGGATAACGTTTTCAAACGGATTACACGAGTCCTATAATCACATTTGATCCAAACGGGTCGACACGTTGGGCACCCATATGAATTTCTTTTTGTTAGTAGAGTACTGGAAAAAGGTCTATTTGCTTCTGCACGTCTGCTTGATTTAATCTGAAGGGCTATCTCCGAGAAGCTGGGGCTCGCGTGTGGCAAAACTCTTTTGTTAGCGAAAAAAAGAAGAAAAAAAGAAAGCGTATAATTTGTTTAGCGAATCGGGGCGCCCTATTTTTTGCTTCATAAAACAGTAATCATAGCTCCAGCTCGTGGCTATGATTACCGTCGCTCCCGAACTCATAATTCTTATATTGTCAAACATCATTGAATTCAAAGTTTGAGACAAGATATCTAAGAGACTACACACTGTATGACCAAAAACAAATTGTATCCTATAATTTAGAGACGCTGACGGCCATAAAGACAGTTCTATGTTATCACCCAAACATTTCTGAAGTTTAGCACAGTTTCTTTTATCTTTCTTTTGAACAAAAGTGTGGTGTTCTGGGGACACGATACGCTTTTCTGAGGCCTGATCATGGTCTCCCGAGTAATATTCATGCGATACCGCTTTTCCAGTAGGCATCTCATAAACAAACTTGATTCAAGTAACATTCAAATCTTACCTCAACTTAAATGGTATATTTTAATGTATACGCGAAATAGCACACCTTCGTACAAACTAAACAGATATTTTATGGCCCAAATTAGGAAATACATTGTCGAATAGAAGGGCACTGACATTTTGAAAGAAAGATGCTATTTTTACTGTGATTGATAAAACAAATAATTTTGTACGCGCTTTCCTTTGATGGGAACTATACAAATTACGTCCTATAAAAACTTCTTTTAATAACGTTCAACATAAAGTACTACTTTACCTTATCATTTCATGTGCATTTTGAGTTTGAGTTTACTTTGACCTCCTGCAGAAATATAGTTGTTTCTCAGTTAAATTTGCTCGAGCTTGAACTTAAACTTCCCTCTGTAAAAACTGCACACCAGGTAAGAAAAGAAGTTGAGTGTAAAAAGCTGTCCTTTTTTCAAATAGAACGCATGCTCTAAACGTGAAGTTGAAAAAATTGCAAGTTTTAGATTCAAAAAATTTATCCGTGCTAAATTGTACACGGACTTTCCTTGATCTTTTCAAGGTATTTTATTAACCTGAAGCAAAAATAACGAGAATAACTTTCAACCTTGCTATTATGTACGCTGTACAGGAACTTTATAGAAGAGCTGTAAGAATGCAGGTGCAACTACTACCATGTAGCGGAAAGCGGTTGAATGCTTTAGTGCAAATTCTGCGGGTCACTAGACTTGGTAAAAGGCATTTAATCATTGTTTTGTAGGCCATTAATAAACAATCATTTGGATTTTTAGTTATTGAATATTGAAGGAGGCGAAGGTGTCTGATTTACCTCCAGGACATTAAAGCGACACTGGTAAGTTTGCCCAGTTCACATCCTCGGACCCTTTCCTGCTAGGTGACGCTAGTGAGAGAGGCATCGCTTTGGGAGAGCTATGCTATCGTTTAGTCGGAACTAGAGTCACACAGTGGATACATTTCTTATGGCTGTAGCTTATTTCCCATTTCCGGCAAAATCCGGCGTTGTTCGAACGCAGACACCCATGAGATCGCTGGGAGACAGGCTGCAATGAGAGAAAAAAATGAAAGCCGTTTTCAACTCCCTGTAACGCCGAATTAGAGCGCAGCTCTTGAGGAGGAGGTTGGAAGGGTACTGAGGGGTGGGTGTAACCCTCCTCATCGGGTGACCCTCCGTGACCCCCATGACGTCAAGGGGTCACGTGACCCCCGTGACGTCACAGGGGTCCCATGACCTCAGGGGGGTTACGTGATTGCGCGGAGGGGGGTCACGTGACCTCAGGGGGTCACGTGACGTCACGGTTACGCCGACGCCGACGGCGACGGAGACGCCGCTCAAGCAGGAATCGGGCGCCTGAGAGCTGCGCTCTAAAAAGTGCCAGCGCTCCGCCGCGCAATCACTTTCACCTTCCCATCGTCGCCCACCTCACAACTACGTAATCTCTGGCTAGACACTCTCTGCCCTCCACATTTTCCCTCTTTTTTTGCCGCTGCTGCTGCGGGGTTTCTGAGTGTTCTCGGCGCGTTTAGAGACAGTCAAGGAGAATGCCTCAATAACTGGCCGCAGACGACAAGCTGCGGCAGCACGGGCGTACTGACGTATAGTCCGAGAATATTACATATAGAAATAAATAGTTATTATCATAAAAAAGTAACTCACTACTGGTTCGATGCTCCATCTCAAATCATGTACGTCGTCCAGTAAGATAAAGTGTCGCATTCCAGAGCAATTTACTTATCGCAAATGCTTCATTACATTGCACCCCTACAATAGACAAACTCATTCAAAAGAGTATTCACACAGACTGCATGTCGAATGGTCAAATAAGGCAAGGGTCATTAACGATATATTGTAAAAAAACATGATAGTATACACTTTTATCGTGAATTTTGCGATCTTTGCCGATATAATTTATTCAAACCTTGTTAGTTTCCTT
The DNA here is from genome assembly GCA_037355805.1 of Ixodes ricinus. Classification (NCBI taxonomy): domain Eukaryota; kingdom Metazoa; phylum Arthropoda; class Arachnida; order Ixodida; family Ixodidae; genus Ixodes; species Ixodes ricinus. The sequence goes on along the minus strand of JAZHYW010001079.1, from coordinate 23,907 downwards.
GAGAGTAATGCATTTTTTACATCACGCCAGCACGGCTTTCGTAAGACGTTCTCCTGTGAGACATCAACTAATTTCATTTACACATGAACTTTTTGCTGATTTAGATAATGAATCTCATGTAGACTGCATATTTCTGGACTTTTCTAAAGCTTTCGATCTCGTATCTCATCAGATACTCTGTTTGAAATTAAATAGATTAAACATTGACCCTAACATTCTCGCATGGATTGAAAGTTTCTTGTCTAACAGAACCCAATTTATAGTTGCTAACGACTTCAAATCATCCTCGTCCCCCGTTACTTGAGGTGTGCCACAAGGGTCTGTGCTTGGCCCTCTTCTCTTTCTCATCTACATCAATGACCTTCCTAACTCTATCGACTCATCCATCAAGTTGTTTGCTGACGACTTTGTCATTTTTCGAGTCATTTCTACTAGTTCCGATTCCTATGTGCTTCAATCTGACCTTAACAAAATCTCTAATTGGTGTGATATCTGGAAAATGCGTCTGAATACTAACAAGTGTAAAGTAATGAGAATTACGCGTCAGACCGTTTGTGGCAGCATTTATGATTATCAACTTTCAGGCAGTGTACTTGAACAAGTAACGTCATACAAATACCTAGGGGTTCACATAACAGCTAATCTGTCCTGGCAAATGCATGTCAAACATTTAGTAAATAACGCTAACCGTATGCTTGGGTATTTGCGTCGTAACTTTTCTATGGCACCATCATCTTTAAAGCTTCTCCTCTATAAAACTCTCGTCCGCTCTAAACTAGAGTACGCATCTTCGGTGTGGGACCCAGGCCTGGAATTTCTTATTAATAACTTAGAATCGATACAGAATCGCAGCGCGCGTTTTGTCTTGTCAAACTACTCCCGTTCATCTAGCGTATCCTCTATGAAGGCAACCTTGAACCTTCCGAACCTTTCTCAGCGCAGAAAAATATCGCGACTCACGCTATTTCATAAAATATATCATTATAACCCGCACCTCAAAACCGAACTTTTTTCAGAGCCATCATACGTCTCATCTCGCTCGGACCACCATAACAAAGTAGGCGTGCCACATTGTCGCACTAACTTGTTTTTCGATTCATTTATCCCAAGGACTAGCAACGAATGGAACCACCTGCCCGCCTCCATCGCAACGACTACCGACGATTGCACTTTCAGATCCGCCATTGAGTGTTATGTACTTTCTCAATAACCTGCGTTGTCTGCATTTTTCATTTTCACTATTTGTTAAATTTCTGAATTAACTACCTGTTGTTTGTTTTTATGTTTTCCACCACTCCCTTCTGTAACGCCCTCTGGGCCTTGAAGGTACTGAAATAAATAAATAAATAAATAAAATCGTCAACTTCTTGTTGTGAACATTTATTGATTTCCAGCTTTATGTTGCTGATTGTGTTTGACCACGATTAATTTATGTTTTCTCGAAACGATATATTTTTATTAGGAGCAGGGACCTTCGTAACCTGGTTCGGGACTATGAAGTTAATAAAACTGAATTGAATTGAGTTAACAAGGCGGGAACTGCACAACGCCATTCCCTTCGCTATGGCGACTGCCGAAATTCAAGGGACATTTCGTTCTGGTACACGAGAAACCTGTGAGACCGGTTGTTGTTTGTTGAGAGACATATCGATCCGCGCGATCTAAACACGTCTCCATTGTGGTGCAAAAGTTCCCCAGCCAAGACGTGCATAGTCCCAAATTCTACGCGGCATTCTACCTTATAAAATGGCAAAGTTCCGAACCTGCGGATTACAAGCAAGTCCCCTAAAGCACATCTTTCAACAAGGCAACAGATGCCGCTGTCGATTACACGCACACTTTTTGACGGTCATTGAATCTTTCTATCAATTTTTCACCGCCAATTGAGATAGCCCAGTTCAGAGGGAGTGGTCAAAAATAAACTCTGTTGTCAAATGGCCCCAAGACGGCAATGCGCCGCTCCAAAATGGGAGTACCGGTACTCTTGAGCAAACCCTCGGCGGAACCCGCATCATGACCAAGTACGTACAACAGAAGCAGAGAAAGAGGAGAGTAAGGGCGCAGGAGCGAGCGGTGAACGACGGTGTTGTGAAGTTGCAGCGGTGCCAGCTAAAAGTATTGAAGGCATGTCCACACATATGGCTGCAGGCCATTACATTACTTCAATAGTTTGCCGTAGAATCATCCCAAAACACAAGGAAAATGTTCATGAAGTGATGTTCGAGAATGTATATTTCAATTTATTTTACTAATGTAAAAAACGCATTGTAGCTATTCAAGGCGGCCGCCGTTTTAACCGGAGCCTGAAATGGATACTGACGGGGTATTGATGTTCGCCAAAGGTTTTATTTTTACATGACATATGAGACTTTAACTACCGAGACGTGCCGTTTTACGCGCCGTTTTGTATGGTTCAGATACAACCACCAAATATAATGGAAGTCGTGGGTCATCGAAGGCACACACTTAATATTAAAACTAGAAAAGATATAGGATGTCCATTTTTTTCTTTGGCTTGTGAAAAGCAGAAAATACATTGATTAAAGAACAAAAAAGTTACAAAACCACGTGACGTCCGCCCACTCTCTACTCCTCTATTTTTCTTCTTTCTCCCCAGTCCACTTTATGTTTCGCTTTCCAGCAGTTGCGTTTTTTGTCTTTAGTAAAAATATGCCTTACGCCGTAGCAAAATATTAATTGGGTGGTCTTCTTAAACCATAATGAATCGCCTGACAGAAAAATAAAACAAGAAGTTTGGAGGGTGTCGGTGTTCTTTTAAGACGAGGCACCGTGCCGAAGATGTTCGCTCTTTTGCGAATGCCTCGCAGGTCTCCTCCGTGAGGACGTGGAGCCCGGCGTGGAACGCGCCTTCCGCTCCTACCTGGGCATCGTGGGTTCCCCCGCCGTGGGCTACGAGGAGTTCTCGGTCAGCGTGAACGAGTACATGCAGAGGCCACCCTTCAACATCGTCAACGCAGCAGACGCCTTCGGGGGCATGAAGAAGGTGAAGGAACCAACTTGTCAGACCCCTCAGAGAATTCGTTACTTTCACTACTGCCACGCTACTGCTACGCGTGAAGATCTAGAGGCCGGTAAACAGATAGTTTAATAAACAGTATTTCTAATTATGATCGATTTGCGTTCAGCTTCCAAATAAAGCAAAATAAATTTGTTTAAAAGAAATAGGAGTTTGACTCTTTGCGTGTTTAATTTAATATTGTAGAGGGTGCTACGTCTGAACAGAGTAAAATAAGGCGGCTTTTTACACAAATAGGAACTGAAGGAGAATGAGGAAATGAGTGCTCGAGGGTACGTGAAAGCACTGTGCGCTGATTGAGGGGATTGGTGGGTAGAGGAAAAGCAAGCAGCCGTTTTTTCTAGGCACTGTTCGAGCAGCGAGTAGAGACGAAGCAGCTATCTTTCAGAGTTGAGTTAAGTTAGCTTTGTGTCTAATCATTCGAACCAGAGGTCGTCGCTTCCCGCGCTCTCTAATTTCCTTCTCTGCCTCACTTTTTTCTAAATCGCACTAGCTCATCTCATTATTCGTCTACAATATGTGCTGGTATCTTTATATGTGCTGCGGCGCACGTTCTGATCATGCGAACTAGCTCTCTCCCACATAATATTAAACGTCGCGCACCCATTTACAACCATGTAAACGAGATTTTTTTGTCCGATTTTTAAGAACATAAAAAGTGTACCGTTACCTGGCGAGTGTTATGTAGCGTATATGCGGAATGCCTTTCACTGTTATACTATCTTGCATATCAGAAGACGGAAAGACCCCGGGTGCACATGTCTGATCGGCGCCCCCCAAGCGGGCACACGGGTGCCATATGTGGCTCCATGTCCAGAAGAAGGTGTTTCCAAGTAGAACTTGTACAACAGCGGTCATGCTATTAACACATCTGAAAAAAGACAGTTTGCAGGCAGTCACAGTTTGCAGACGCTGTCGCAGCCATGTTTAATTATTTTATGGCGGTCCTGTAACATTGATCACAATGAAACTGTTTACAGACGTGTTCAAAGGAAAGACATGCATGAGGCAAACATGGTTCAAAAATGTTTGAGGCGTTTCTACAGATGATCCTGTCATCATGTCTGCAGGCCGTGCATTTTGCACGGTGTATGGTGCAGTGCCAGTGCGGCTTTATGGTCAGCTCTCGAGCATAATACCCGTGACAAAATCGGTAGGATTTCACCCAATTGGGTCGTTGTGGGTTTTGTGTGCAGATTCCATCCGAGGGCGCTTACCTGTACGACGCCGTCATGGTGTACGCACGAGCCCTGAACGAGTGCCTGGCACTGGGGAGGGACTACCGCGACGGTCGCCAGATGTTCCAGCTCATCAAAGGCCGAAGTTACAAGAGTGAGTATTCCGAACAGGTTGAGCCTTTGTCGAGACGCCGGCGAACAAGAGCATGGAACTTTTTAAAAGGCGCTTTTAAAATGAGTAGTTAGAAAGCCATTCAAAACGAGGAAATGCAGAAAGATGTACGCCATGCCTGCAGTTTGTTGATGACACTCATGAACTCTTGTTGAGCACGGGCTGGCAGTAAAATGCAGCTCGGTGGTTTTCATATACAAATCCGGCGATGCCACGGGCCGGCAGCAGGGCTAAGGGCACTATCTAGCCCCATCCCCCGGTTTCACCGTTTAACGTGTAGAGCAGATTTGCTAAGGCTGCAATGTGGAGTTTTAATATTACTGCAAAACTATTTTAGCTAGCATTAATTTTCTTATTTGTTACTTTATCTGGAATGCATGTTTCAGCCAAAGTGTCTCTGGTTATGGCGCAACAAAATCATCCTTTTTGGCACCTTACAGAACACTGACGTAAAAGAAATCGTGAGAGGAATGAAGCCTACATGGAACCAGGTTAAAATACGTGACTATTCGCACATTTGGCAAAGTCATCCCAGGCAGCCCGCCTTAAAAGGCCTAAATCGGCCCAAATGAAGCAATCCTAAGGGCCTAACGCGGGCCTAACAAGCTTTTGTGCCAGTGTCTTAATGCCAAAAAAAAAAAACTTTTTATGGTTTTTTTATGGCCTCTTTTTTCTGGTTCGCCGCATAATTGCCTATTTGGTAGAAATGAGACAAAGATGTCGTGTCGACCGAAAAACCAGCGGGAAGCCTAATCCGATACTTGTATGGCAATTCGCTAAAACTTGTCGGATTAAAACCGAACAACGAGAATAAAAACGAAATTCTGGCATTTCTACAGAAACTGAGACCCAAAGAAGCCAGGTGATAACCAAATATCCAGGCAGTGACGCCTAACTCTGACACTTCTTTGCCAAGACTCTGGGCAAATATTATCAAGTTAGCTTATCGCTTGACCTTGTGGGGCGTTCCTGACCCTAATTGCCAGTGACAATACCAAAAGCTCAATCGCCAGTCAAAATAATGGGTAGTCATCTCAGCATTGATAGGATAAAAAAAAACACAAAAGTAAATAAACAGCCGTTTCTTAAGATATGAGAAGTGTTTATTGTGTTTTAAGTGAGAGGCGAAGCTTACTGTAAGTAAAGCACGCATCGCCAAACTCCAAATCTTGCTAGCGGTCTGGACCAGATACCTAGGTTTCAAAACTTACTGTCTACTCAAAAGCCATAGGTGATTTTATAAAACTTTCAAATTGGACAATGGGGCCTCTGCATAATTTGCTCCTTTTAGCCCAATGTATTCTTGGATTATGTCGTCCGCCATTTTTATTTAAAACGATTTCAGAAAATTGTAACTTTTGAATACGACAAATAGTTCGTTCTGCAACTTTGGCATCCGCTTCGGATGACCAGCGCTATATTTGAGTGTAAACTGAGTGTTCGACGATGCGTAGTTTATTTATTCGACTAAGAAAACGCCACATTCCTTTTTGCCCCGGGGACACATTGTAGAACTTTGAAACACAAATGTATTTAGTTCGAGTGAAATAGTTCGTTTTACTTTACCCCGGAACCGCAGGTGCCATGGGCTACATGGTGCAGATGGACGAGAAGGGTGACGCGGAAGGAAACTACACCCTAATCGCTCGCCGGGAGCTGGACGCCGTGCCCGGAGAGTACGGGCTCTTCCCCATCGGCATGTTCCAGCTCCCGCTCAACGGATCCCAACTACCGGTGAACGCATCCCCTTCCAAGCCATGTCCAATACGTTGTCTAACCTCTTAGGGACTCACAGCCTAACGGGTTAAACCTAAGCACAGTGGTCTCAAACTCATTTGAGTGTGGGAGCCAGGCAGCCCACTCCAGAAAGGTCGAATGCCAACGTAAGGCCTTCGACCTTTCGAGGGGGGGGCAGGGGGTTTCAGAGATTTTATTAAGGCACCTGGTGCTCGTTGCTTTTTGGAAACTCGCAGTTTGGCCGTGGCATCTTTAGCTTTAATTTGTTTATTGAACTAATTTGGGCCCTTACCCGATAAAATGCCACGAATTAAAATGGCACCACACCGCCAGCGTGCTGAATTTTTTAATAAAACAAAAGAGTGAGCACGCTCTCGTTCCCTTTGCTCAATTAACTGGCGAATGAGTCCAGCTCAACATGTCCTGAAGAAAAATATTTTCAGAAAACTGTTCTTGCTTTACTAACGGTTTGTATAGCAGCTGTATCAATGCAAAAAGCTCGTATTTTAATGGTAATATTATTTGAAGCCTAGAACCACCAACTCAAAGGTTTATCTATATTCTTCCGCTGAGCCAGAGTTCCTGCAACCGAAGTCCGTTCTTCAGCGAAGAAAGCTCGGAAGCAAAGATTAAAACGAAACACGAGGCAAATGAAGATAAAATAGTATGAACTATGTAATATCTTCTGAGAGCAGAGCTGCCCGTCCAGCGCAAATGATTCGGGGACATGATACAAAAAAAAAACTGTTTTGTGAACCAAGGAATTGCCCCTTAGGTTCTGAGGGAGGCGTCACAAAAGTCCGATGCATGATGCTGAAAGTATAACGGCGTTTCAACGTGAACTTCGATATCATGCATAGCACTAGCGTGTTTGATGAAGGTGTTATCTAAAACCTAGCTAAATGCAAGTTGCATTCCCTTTCTTTACAGATGTGTAAACGGCGTGCATTTTAGTGTGCTGCTCAGGTACCTCGTGCGTTTGTTTCCCCGACCTCAACCCATGACGACACGCAGAGAGGGCGCGTGGCCCCCTCTGCCTTTCGATGCGCCCAAGACGAATTCCGGAGCACATCAGTATTGTTTTTGTCTTGTGTTTATTAAACATGTGATCATTATCATAAACATCACGTGCTCCCCTCAAACACATAATACAAAAAAGTGCGCATTCATAGTGAGAACGAACCCTACAAAACAGCTTTAAGTCTTCAGCAAGTAAAAGCGCTGATAACCTATAGAGATGATCCAGAAATACTATAAGAGATCTTACGACGAGTGAGATATCTTCTGAGCCATCGGAAGTACGTGAGACAGAGCCCGTAATCATCCAATTTACGTAGAACCATAATCTGATTCACCCTGTCCAATTCTTTTGACATGGCAAAACAAATTACATCAACTTGTTGTTGGCCTTAAGCAACCTTTATGAAAACAGGTCTCAATTTTCTTTTAATTTTTTTAGGCTTCTTACTGAATTTCCGGGATCGCACTGAATTTCCTTATAAAATCACTTTGTTTCGATTAATGTAAAAATCTTTCAATATAAAAAATAGATTTTGTACACTTATTTATAAAAGTTCAGAGAAGAAGTAAGGACGTTTTTTGTAGGATATTTTCTAAAAAATGAAAAACATGCTCTTTTGTTTAATTGATTTTATAAAAAAGTAAGATAAAAATTATTGACAGTATTTTTATATTATTTTATAAAAAATAAAAAAATGATTCGTTTTATTTTATTATATAGAAATATTAAGGACATCTTTTTTATAAGTTGGAAGAATGTTCTGAAGAATAACAGCTCACATTTTTTGAAAATATTGAAAGGGAAAAGACATTTTCTACTAATTTTTCCCTGTTGGCATATTTGTAAGGCTTTAAAGACGTTCGTAAGTTGCTTTCCACTTCTATTTCTTTTGATGTTGGATGCTTTATTTTTCTAGTCAAAGGACAAAGGCGATTTAAAGCGGCCGTCCAACAATCTTCAATTGGAATGTCTTTTTTTTCACTTTACGCAAGCTCACTGGCACCAGTGGTAATCAAGGGTACTCGCACGAAAGGCCACAGGCAAAGGGACTCCTTTGTTCCGGTGCAACTTCAAGAACAAAAGCATGCGTTATCATTCAATCTCTCCTTTGCGAAACTTGATAACGTAACTGCGGGATCGAGTACCCCAGTGACAATATTTCAATGCGGTTCAAAGATTGAATCCGAGCATCGTGTGCGCACTCGATTTGGGCTCGTGATAATTGAAAGCTCGAGAAGCATTCAGGGTGGGTGTCCAATCGCTGCAATGACGCCAATAGCCGAACCGCAACAATGTCTGGAGCTCAGCCCATTTCCTGTCATTGCCTCCTCTGTACTGACAAAGCCTGTCAGATCGCCACGAGACGCGGCCACCGAAAGTGAAAAGGTAGAGCGGCAGAGAATAGTCTAAGGTGCCTACATGTCTGTTTGTCTGAGGGTGAAGACATCAATTGTTGCCCTAAGCGTGCCAACGCGTGACGCTCTCGCGCACTTGGTGCGTGACTTTGGCGCTAAAATGGCGTCCAAGCATTAGCCAAATCTACGCGCTCGAGCTGAGGGACACCAGGTTGCGCGCGCTACAAAATGCATAAAAAAACGATTGGGCGCAAAAATGGCTGAGTTGTCACCCCTCAAGCAAAAGCGCGCGTGTGTATGAAGGCACTCTACAAGAGTCATGTAACGGGCGCCCCGCTGTGGCGAGACGCGGAAACCCACTTGTCCCGAGCGATGGAATGTCCGCTCGTGCTTCTCGCGCTCCTCGTGCTACCGTTTTCCTTCTCGTCGGCTTTGAAAAACATGTTTCGGGTCCTCGCCACTGCAAAAGCTGTGCGCTGAAAGCCAGACTCCCCGAGAAATGCACTGCGCTACCAGATACTCGCACTCCAAACCTGCGACCCGGCACTCTATGGCTTCGGCATCGAACCGCCACGCTTAGTGAGTATAGAGGCGGCTATGGTTCTGTTCTTTGGTAACCCTAACGCGTGGCCATGATCAACATTGGCGGCATCAAATCGGCTCCAAATCACGTGGCCGCTTGTTCTGGCTGTAAGTTGAGAAAACGAACGCTCTTCTCTTTATTTTTTCTTCGACTTTTTTATTGTTTAGGGTGACGAACGAAGGCGTGTTTTATAGGTCATTAACGTAAGGGATCCCTTCTAAGCGGTTTTTTCGCAAAGTTAAAAAATTAATGCATTGCCCTTTTTAAGACGTACCTTTTTATTCCCGTTCCTGTTTCTATATAATTAAACATTCTAATAACACAACACGCCCAACATACGTTGAAAAATGGCTTTGACTTGAAATCTGTGAATAGCTAAATTCCTATTTGTATAGCAGTGTATAGCGTTACGTCCGACGTAACAAAAATAAAACTAAAGTTACGTCCGGTGGAACATAAACGTTCGCTGTGCCTAGCGCTATATCTGGACGGACTGCCGGAACGCGTTAACCCTAACCTCCTCCTCCTCTCTTTATCGCCCGTAAACACTGAAAAGCGATCACATTTAATCTAGGAGCAGTTTTTGTTGATGTTGTTTTAGCGACTGCGCCGAATTATTATTAGTTGTACCAATGCCTTTCTGTAAGAGATAGAGTCCACGAACTTCGAAACACTGGTTTCCTCTTCATCGACTCCCGAAAAGTAAATCGGGCACTTGGAACCTTAATAAGTGCTGAGGTGGTCGTCGGAAAAATGATTACTTTCAATATGTTGGCTATATAAGGCTCTGGAGCAGTTAACGGGACTGTGATTCTGGCGTTGAGTGGTCCATGGTGTTTGTGTTGGTGTTCGCTTATAATGTATATTTGTGGGATATGTATATCTATATTACCACGGGGACACTATTTCCTAACAAAATTCAAAATATATATGTTGAAAACATACGAGTGTTTTTTTTACGTTATTCTGTGGTTTCGTCAGAAAGAATTCTACAAAATTTATGTTAGAAGAAATTCTTAAAAAATTTGAGTGGCCAATATAAACTAGCAGTTAAGTAAGTTGTCGAAATAAACTATGGGGAACCTCAAAAATTTAGATGGAGTTTCAATACGTTTCCACAAAAAGTTTAACACAACTTCCAAAGAATTTAACTACAGAGTTTTTAACGGAAATTACACAACGCAATTTAGAAATGTATATATATATATATATATATATGTCTCAACTGACTTTTTTTCAAAGAAACCGCGCTTCTCGAGACATATCGTGGGTCAAAATAATATATGAATATTTTTGTGGAGTGTTGCTTCAGAAATTTTAGAAAACAGCTACGAAGTGAAGAACCTGGGCGATAATTTTTGCCAATGCTGGCATCACCGGTCTTATATATGGGAACAATGGCAGGACGGATTTTTCCTGACTTTAGCGATAAATTTAAGATATACACCAACACGTGGGGAAAAATACCAGCACAGCCTTTTACAATAACGCTTATGTTGAGTCCTGCGTATTTCATTAAGGCATTTAGAAATTTATAACTCTTTATTTAGCAGATTTTTGCATCACCCAGCCCGAAATTCCAGACCAGCATCATAAACATGGTTGGCCGGTTCTGTTTCTTAATAAGTTAGATCATATTTTAAAATTACACAAAATATGTGAAAATAATGTTGAAAGCGATAATGAGTTTGGTGCAACCATTCAGGAGTTCCCAGTTCATTCGCTAAAACCTACAATAGCGCAGTATTAACTTGGTGAATAAATGAAGGCCGCATACATAAACAGCACGTTTCACATCGTAAATCATATACCCAATACAAATCCAAGAGAAAATGTGGAGCTCTCTGTGCCGTTCAAATTAAGTACGCAAAAGCCGAACAGCCTTGATCGCGCCTTCGACAGACGTCATTATGTCATACGCTCTGATATCCGTCTTTCGCATTCGCAGTCAGGGAGCTTCTAGCGGTCACAGTCATGTCGACATCTGCGAGGCACTTTTGAAATGATCTGGACGAAGCGTGGGCGAGTTACAATCTAGCTGTTTCAATATGTTCGTGCAGGTAATATGTTGCAAGCGGTGCGTGTTTAGCAAAGCTCTGCAACATATAAATCCGCAATTGTCAAGGCCTGAAGTGGTTAGGCGGAATTTGATTAGAGATCGAGTTTACCTGAACTGGATACAGAATAGATTTCCGCATTAGCCAGCTCCACTCGAGTGGTACATTAGCATTTCCATCCTGGGACATAATTACTCGGAAAAACTTAGACTATTAGAACCTTTCAAGATCACATGGGGTAGTGTATGTGCACGGCTTCTCATAGTGTTTCAGCTGCAAGCACCAATAAAAATATTAAAAAGTAGCTAATTTATTCTGAAAAGGGTTTGTGTTTGAAATTTTTTATCCATAACTTCAACATACGGAGTGTTTTATATTAATTGGAAAATGACTATAGAAAAAGAGCCTTGATTAGTACACTATAGTAGGTTACAAGTCAAGAAGGTAGCGGCAAATGCCCCTCAAAGGAATCATATATCCCTCCGCCACCTCCACATCCAATAGCGTCCCATCGTTTCCGTGACGTCGTGGCCAACGCGGGAGAGGGTTTGCCTTGCTTTGAATATTTGCTTTATCTTGCGACCTTGACTTAGCGTTGTGGAAGCCACGAGAGGAGATTAGAAGTCGTTTTGTTTCCGATGGAAACAAAAACGACTTCGGGGATTAGCTTCCCCCTCGGATAGATACAAAGGCCACTTTCAGGGGCTCGGTTTCTCTCCAATGAATACAAAGGTCGCTTTCTTAAAAAAAAAAAAAAAAGGGGGGGGGGGGGGGGGGTCGGGGACAAGTTGGCATCACTCTGTAGCCATTATCTATTCATTGAAGCGGAACAAGGGGTGTTTCCAGGGAACTATTCTTTCGACTGCGGATGGATTTCAAACGGTCGCATCACGATTATGGGAGGAGCTTCTCCTACCTTCTTGACTTGTAACCGACTATAGTGAAGTATATCGAAGAGAGTTGTATGGCCGGAGCACACTATTATAGGGACCTAATCGTCACGATTAGTCATATTGTCACGAATGACAAGTGATGAGGCGGCGAATAACTGAGTAAACTAAACGTTTAATCGGGCGAACTTGTGCCCAAAAATAAAGAAGGAAACAGAAGATAACAGTAGAGCGTCGCGGGCGTCGAAGTCGGCGTAAGAGCAGAGTCGAACGCTGGGGCGAAACTGACTGCAGCTCGCCACGCGGAGCCCCTTATGTACGACGCGTTGTCTTCTGGAACAATCGGCCTAGAAGGTTCGACGCGTAGAACATTCGTGCACCTCGAACAGGCGACAACGTTCTTGAATTCACCAGAACACTAAATAGAAAGAATAAATAAAAGAACGCGTCACTCCCTGGAATCGAACCCTGGCTCCTTCGCGTGGGACAGCAAGCACGATAACCACTCGGCCACGCGCGCGCTTGCTCGGCGACGCGCGTGGCATTACTCCCCCTTTAAAAAGTGCATCGCCCCGATGCAACACAAAACAAAAGCAAAGCACAATAAAATACGGACGGCAAACTAAAGAGTCATTTGGAACACATAAGGTCCACAGTCCTATCGAGCGTAGTACGGCTTCAGGCGCACGACGTGGACGACTTCAGGTCGTGGTGGGCGGCGTGATGAAGTTCTTGTTCCGTCGGGCATCACCTCGTAGTTCAGATCCCCGAGTCGGCGAAGCACTTTGTAGGGTCCGAAGTAGCGCTTCAGGAGTTTCTCGCTTAGACCGCGTCGTCGTATCGGGGTCCAAACCCACACACGGTCTCCGGGCTTGAAGCGAACGTCGATCCGGCGAAGGTTGTACCGGGTAGCGTCGACACGTTGTTGATCTTGAATTCGGAGTCGGGCGAGCTGGCGAACTTCTTCGGCTCGTTGAGCAACCACCTGGGCGTCGGGTATCCCATCGTCAGCTGGTTCGTGGGGTAGCATTGCGTCGAGCATGGTCGACACTTTTCTGCCATGCACCAGCTGAAACGGTGTTACGCCTGTGGTCTCTTGCACCGCCGTGTTGTAAGCAAATGTGACGTAGGGTAACACCTCGTCCCAAGTCTTGTGCTCTACGTCGACATACATTGAGATCATGTCGGCGATGGTTTTGTTTAGCCGTTCTGTTAGTCCATTTGTCTGCGGATGGTACGCAGTGGTTCGACGGTGGCCGGTGCCACTGAGACGAAGGATCTCCTGCGTCAGCTGGGCCATGAACGATGATCCACGGTCGGTAATGAGGACTTCGGGGGCGCCGTGCCGGAGGACAATGGACTCGATGAAAAACTTGGCGACTTCAACAGCCGTACCTGATGGAAGGGCTTTCGTCTCGGCGTACCGCGTGAGATAATCTGTGGCGACGATTATCCAGCGGTTTCCCGACGTTGACGGCGGGAAAGGGCCAAGTAAATCCATTCCGATCTGCTGGAACGGCGTAGACGGGGGAGCAATCGGATGCAGAAGTCCTGACGGCTTCGTCGGCGGTTTCTTGCGTCGCTGACACTCGTGGCATGATCGAGTGTAGAGGTGAACGGTCTTCGGTAGCCTTGGCCAGTAGTATTTTTCTCGAATCCTGGCGAGCGTCCTGCTGTAGCCAAGGTGCCCAGCCGTTGGGTCGTCGTGACAGGCTTGGAAGATCTCCTCCCTAAGGTCGGCAGGGATTACCAGCAGCCACGGCGAGTTGTTGTCTCCGAAGTTCTCCTTGTAAAGCACACCTTGTCGGAGGACGAAGGTCGGCAGGGCTCTCAAGAAGACACGGGGGATAGTACCCCCTCGTCCTTCGAGGTGCTCGATTAGGGCGCGCAACTCAGGATCGTCTCTTTGACGTCGCGCCATGTCGTCGGTGTTCACCGCGCCTAGGAAGCACTCGTCGTCATCGTCGTCGCTGCTACCGGGGGATGTCTCGACAGGGGCTCTGGACAGGCAATCGGCGTCGCTGTGCTTGCGGCCTGACTTGTAGACCACAGTCATGTTGAACTCCTGCAGTCGGAGGCTCCATCGAGCGAGACGTCCTGAAGGGTCCTTTAGGTTCGCAAGCCAGCAGAGCGAGTGGTGGTCCGTGACAACGCGGAAAGGGCTCCCGTATAAGTACGGGCGAAACTTCGTGATGGCCCAGACGACCGCAAGACATTCTTTTTCAGTCGTGGAGTAATTTCTCTCCGCTTTGGACAGTGTCCGACTTGCGTAGGCGATGACTCGCTCGGTGCCTTCTTGCACTTGAACCAGTACCGCGCCAAGTCCTTCGTTACTTGCGTCCGTATGAATCTCGGTTTCCGCATCTTGATCGAAGTGTCCAAGAACAGGAGGAGTCTGGAGTCGTTGCTTCAGCTCGTCGAATGCGTGCTGCTGCTCCTCGGCCCATTCGAACTTCTCGGCGTCCTTCGTAAGTTTTGTGAGCGGTGCGGAAATCCTTGCGAAATCCCGAACGAAGCGTCGATAGTAGGCACAAAGTCCAAGGAATCTTCGCACGGCCTTCTTGTCTGAAGGCGCTGGAAATGCCGCAACGGCGCGAGTCTTCTCGGGGTCTGGGCGGACGCCGTCATTACTAACCACGTGGCCTAGGAACTTCAGTTCGTCATAGGCGAACCGGCACTTGGACGGCTTAAGGGTGAGTCGTGCGGTCTGTATGGCTTGGAGGACAGCTCGGAGTCGTCGCAAGTGCTCGTCGAAGTCACTTGAAAACACAACGACGTCGTCAAGGTAGACAAGACAGCTCTGCCACTTCAGTCCTGCCAGTACGGTGTCCATGACACGCTGGAAAGTTGCTGGCGCCATGCATAGTCCGAAGGGCATCACCTTGAACTCGTACAGTCCATCCGGCGTGACGAAAGCTGTCTTCTCTCGGTCCCGTTCGTCGACTTCGATCTGCCAGTAACCGCTCTTCAGATCCATCGATGAAAAGTACCGGGAGTGGCGCAGCCGGTCTAGCGTGTCATCGATGCGAGGGAGTGGATAGACGTCTTTCTTGGTTACCGCGTTCAGCTGTCGGTAGTCCACGCAGAACCTAAGCGTTCCGTCCTTCTTCTTGACAAGCACGACTGGAGAGGCCCACGGACTGCTTGAAGGCTGGATGATGTCGTCGTTCAGCATTTCTTGCACTTGCTCTTGAATGACCTCCTTTCTTTTACGGAGACTCTGTACGGCGATCGGTGCACAGGGAGCGCGTCGTCCTCGGTAACGATGCGATGCTTCGCAACGGCGGTTTGGCGCACCTTCGACGACTTCGCGAAGCAGTCGCTGTATTCGGCGAGGAGGTCAATCAGCTGTCGTCGTTTCGGGCCTGGAAGCTTCGGGTCGATGTCGAGCTGCGCTGGCGGCGCAATGTCTTGCTGAGGTGGCGATGATTCGTCAGCGATCGCGGCGATTTCGGCGGAGTTTCGAAGTTCCTCGACGTGGCCCACAGCGGCACCTTTCGTGAGGTGTTGCGTTTCTTGTCGGAAGTTCGTCACGAGGACCACGGTGCGCCCATCCTGAAGTTCAGCCACTCCTCTTGCAACGCCGATTCCTCTCCCCAGGAGCAATTGAAGGTTGCCTTCCAGGACAACTTCGCCGCAGGTAGCTGTATCGGTCACGACGGGTACGACAACACTTGATCGCGGCGGCAGGTTCACGTGGTCGGCGGCGACTCGGACGGCGGCTGACGCTGTTTGGGGTTTCTCTGAAGGCGGAACAGGCTTCCGCAGCGTCAATCTGTTCTCACCCAGGTCGATGACGGCGCCGTATTCACACAGAAAGTCCATGCCGAGAATGACATCTCTAGAACAGTCTTGTAGAACGACGAATTTCACAGGGCACGTTTCGCCGTGAATTTCGACGCGAGCAGTGCAACTTCCGACGGGCGTGATAAGGTGTCCTCCGGCGGTTCGAATTTGTGGTCCTCCCCAGGGCGTCGTAACTTTTCGCAGGCGGCGAGAGAGCCTCCCACTCATGACTGAGTAGTCTGCTCCGGTGTCCACGAGTGCCGATGCGTCGTGGCCGTCGATAATAACGTTTAGGTTGTTGGACACCGATGCAAGAGCGTCGTTGTGATGCGTAGCGTCGGGAGAGTGGGAGCGCTCCGTCGTTCTTGGAGGCTCTTTGCGTCGGTCGTCTTCGGCAACGCCACCTCCAGGGCGTTGCCGCACTTAGTTTTCCCGGCGAGGCGCGAGGGGAGACAGGCTTTCACGGCGGGGTCGTGGTGCATCGGAGACGCTGAACGTCTGCGGCGACGGCGAGCGGGACTCACGGCGGAGACGACAGGCTCGGAGGACTGGCGAGTCGTCGCAGGTACTCGTCGATCTCGCTAGGACGTTCACCATGACGTGGGGCGCGGGTCGTTCGGGTGGAACCCGCGCAGCCCGAGTCGTCGGTAGGGGCATCGGCGGTACACATGGTCAGCTTCCCCGCAGTGGTAACACAGCGGGCGTCGGTCGGCCGTCCTCCAGACGTCGGTCTTCCTCGGCGCAGGTTGCTCTGGGCGAACGTGCGCCTGATCCTTCCTGGCGTCGGGGATACTGCGGCGTTGGGGCGTCTCTTCGGGGTGGCGCCGTGGCTTGGCGGGGAGCTTGCGGCGGGTCGTCGGGCCATGGCGGCGTAGCTCAACGTAGGTTCCTCTGGTGCCGCCGTGGTGACGGGAACCTCTGGTTGGAGCGCCCGATGCACTTCTTCTCGGACAACCTCGGCGATGCGAAGGGTTGGACGGACGATCTGGCGGTTGGCAGCAACCTTCGTAGTTCCTCCCGGACGACCTCCCGGATAATTTCCCGGATGTCTGGCGTACCCGGAGTGTTGGTCGCCGTGAAGCAGCGTGGGTGCAGCGACGCCTGGATATCGCTGGTAGTGGCAAGCTCGCGCCTGACAGCGCGCGCTCGATGTTGGTTGCTTCAGTGATGAAACCTTCGACTGTAGTAGGTGGGCTCCGCACAAGGCCACCGAAGATGTTTTCCTTCACGCCGCGCATCAGGACCCGCAGCTTTCTTCTCTTCGGGAGCGGTTCGGATCGGCGCGATTCATCAGGTGGAGAACGTCTTCGACGAAGCTGGTGACGCTCTCGGTCGGACCTTGGGTTCTCGCTTGCAGGAGTTCTTCGGCACGCTGTCGTCGGTGCTGGTTGGCGAAGGTCCGCGTCGCAGCTCGGCGCTGGAATTCTTCCCACGACATGAATTGACGCTTCGTGGTTCTCGAACCAGGTGCGTGCCGTGCCTTCCAGAGCGAAGTAGACGTTCTGAAGGCACTGCTCCGGCCGTCCATCTGGTTATGGCGGGCCACACGTTCGTAATGCTGTAGCCAATCTTCAACGTCCTCGTGGATCTCCCCGTGGAAAGGCGTCGGAGTCCGGGGTGCGACGGGCAGGTATACGACGGCAGAAGCGGCCGGGGTCTCCGACTGGTTGGCCATCGTCGTCCTCCTTGTTTGCCTGGTCTTGGGCGGTAAGGGTCCCAATTCCGGGGGTAGGCCTAAGGTTCCGGCGGCTTGATCGGATCCCGGTCTGGTCTTCGTTTGGTACCTTGGGGGCTTGGGCTCGGACTTGAACTGCGGGAAGTCGGAGGGGAGCGCTGCACGGGCATGCGATGTACCCCGCACCTCCACCAAAATGTCACGAATGACAAGTGATGAGGCGGCGAATAACTGAGTAAACAAAACGTTTAATCGGGCGAACTTGTGCCCAAAAATAAAGAAGGAAACAGAAGATAACAGTAGAGCGTCGCGGGCGTCGAAGTCGGCGTAAGAGCAGAGTCGAACGCTGGGGCGAAACTGACTGCAATCGCCACGCGGAGCCCCTTCTGTACACGCGTTGGCTTCTGGAACAATCGACCTAGAAGGTTCGGCGACGTAGAACATTCGCACCTCGAACAAGCAACAGAGTTCTCGAATTCACCAGAACACTGAACTGCAAGAATAAATAAAGGGCATGTAACTCCCGGGAATCAGAACCCTGGCTCTTCGCGTGGGACGCAAGAGCGATAACCGTTAGGCCACAGCCGCGCTGCCTACTTGGCGCGCGGCAATACAATTAACTCGAATTTTGCGATTAACTTTACAGGTAGTGAAAATAAACACGTGGAGTTAAATAGAACCTTGCCGAGCGTCATCAGAAACTGCTCAATTAATGCATTCGAAAAGATTTAGAGGGCTTGGGAAGCGCTGTGGTGCGATAAAGTTACCACTCATACTAACACTAAGACGCGGATGACCTTATCGTTCACAGTTTCCTACCAGCAGCCTTGCTTCTGTTGCACGAGTGGAACATTAGTGCACCAAGGCTCTTCACGTGTGTTTCACATAGTTATAAACTTCACTGACTTGGGGGTTGTCAATTGTTGTCGCCGCATGGTGAAGCGATGCCCGCTACCGCCTATAAGGAGCGCAAGTTGGTCTTCTTCTTTTGCGAGGGTTGTGGTGACGTCAGAACGCCCAGTTCTAATTGGCTTTCATTGAATAATAGTAGGTAGACTACAAGGCAGCTTGCTTTGAGGTCTACCAACTATCCTTTAATCAGAGCCAATCAGAGCTCGGCATTCTGACGTTACCATAACCCAGGCAAAGGAATCAGACAAACCTCCGCGCTGCATTCGAATGTTCCCGCAGCGTCCTCGCCGCGTCTCCTGCCTTCCAGTAACTGTGTTTCACGATAGCTCCGGACTAAAGATTTGGCACATTAACATTCGAAACCAACCCACGTCAAGCGTTGCTCTAGGTGTGTTTTTTGGCATTCGACCCGCAGGAGTTTCTCGGAGAGCTCCGGATTTAATTGTGTGTCCCACAGTTGTGAGCCGCAACGATGTCAAGATACCACATTGTTTATTTTTGTTTTGTTTCGTTTATAAGCTCACGGAAGATTCCCCTACGAAAAGTTTGTTTGTTCGACGGTCCCGAATTCACTACAGGAGAAAATTCACCAGTGCCAGTAATTGATAAAAGCCGTGTGATGAGTACTCTTCGTTTCTCTTGTTACCGCATTGCTATTCGCTCGCTGGGGAATCGAGTACTAGATCCACTGGAATTGAAATGACTACAGCGCGTGGAGTAGAACTGTGTTCTCAATTCCTAGGTTTTATTTAGAAGAACCATATTACCGCCGACTGTGCTTCCGAACGTTCTGTATACCGCCGTGCTCGGGTATGCAGACATTACTTAAAACCAAGGTTGGCTCTTACACTAGATGTCTATGTCAGTCCGGGCGTGGTCTGTGCGAAGTGCTTTGTCTAGAAGCCGCACTGTGACACTACTGTCTTGTCGCACGCTTCCAAATGATGGCAAAGACAATAATGCGTAATGTTTAACATCAGCTACTGGAGTGTCTACAGACAAACAATTCCTCCCTTCTTGCCCGAGGTATAGGCACTGCGAAATTGTTGAAGTAGGCCTTTATCCCCCCTTACAAAAACTCGCGAAGAGAGCCATACAGCGCGAATTGCCAACACCCCCTAAAGAGCAAGGCCAGTAGTATTAGAGTATCTACGTCACCAATCGAGAGGCCAGTGCGGGGCCCAGATTGGTCACGACTGTTGCATGGAACTGGTTTCCTCATTGATAGAGTACGGGTTCCAGCCAAACACTCCTGCAGTGCTCGGGTTCAGACTGTTCACTGCACAGGCCTTTGTCATATCATGTAGGAACTCCAGCACTACCCAAGCAGTTCACCAGTGAAGTACCTAACTAGTTCCAAGCTTGTTAATCTTCGGGGCCTGCTTTGAGCCCCAATATTTGCTGAAACAAGGCGTTAGTAAGTGTCTAGTTTTATGATTTGACGTTTGTAGGTTTCTTTTTTCTTCTGGTTCACCGCATAATTGCCAAAGTGCCAGATATCAGCCAACAACCCTACTGAAAACATTATGTAAATTTATTTCTGATATGTTTATTGGACACATTTTCATATCAAAACTTCTTGAGTATACTATATCAATTTTATCTGTCGCATATAAGTTTCAGCTAGGCTAGGTGGTGCTATAGGCACCGCCCAATTCATATGCTACAAAACAATTTTTGATTTGCTCACGCCACCATTATGCTTCGTGCCCTTCGGGCACCTTTTATATGCACACATGTAGATACATTACGCATACCACTACCATCAGGTGAACATATACATTGATCGCAGCACTTATACATGGCACAACAAACATTAACACAAAAGTACATCCGATAAAAACTTCTGAGCTCTGCGTTTCCGCCTTTATCCTGGTCGTTTTGAAGGCACACATTTTGTAGGTGACCACCTAAGCAATAAATAATATTCCCAGCATGTTCATTTGCTTTCCAGTAATGTCATACCTCTGAGAGTATTTTGAACGGCTCAGGGGACAAATCTCTCAGTAAAAAGTCAAACGCTAGTGCCGTAATTCTATTAACGCCAATTAATCAAGTCGTTCCACTGCCGTTCCAAGCAACGAGTTTGCTTGCCCGCGCGGCACGACGTATACTGAAAAAGATTATATAAATTTATTTCTGATATGGTTCATTAAGCATAATTTCATATCTGGGCCCGTTTGCTCGAAGCCGGTTAACTTTAACCGCGGTTAAAACTTAACCGCCCTTCCCTACTAAGTACCTAAAAGTATCCTAGCCAAGTTTGACGAGGGCTGGATGAGCGATAGCTTTTGTTTTTTATGGGGTTGTAGCTGGTGTCACCTCCTGGCTGTAGCGAATATAAGTGGCTTCCGTGGAAAGGTTCCCGAAATGGGGGGACCCAAAAATGCGCGCTACCGTGTTTTCGCGACGCAGCGCGGCGTACATTTGAGCTCAAGAAACAATTTTTATGGCTCGTGGCACAGGTAATCGGTAAGGCAAAACTAAATTAACCCTTGTTTGGAAAATTCCTAAATATTTGACTGTCTGAAGTGAAGACAAGCCTCGTTGAAATTTCCTTCCAAGTTCGAAGAGGACGACGAAATTCCGTCCTGGAAACGATGAAAGAAGTGAGTAGTGAAAGGCGGGCGTTACACCGGCATCATGGTTGGCCAGCATGTAAGAACTGTATATAACACCGTCATAAATTTAAGAACCTGTAATTCGGCTCCAGTGAAAGTTGACCTATTAGTAAATTACCCTAACATTGAGGAGAACACTGGAAGTGTAATTCAACGATCCTGCCGCTATGCTTCCGCTATAAAATATTCGAAGTAAATAATCATAATAAATCTTTGACGAACGCGCGTGGACAGCAAAATTTGTTGTAAGGCTTTTGCTTTAGAACACTTACTACTGCAGACGCCAGCACGCGCAGCGCATTGTAACTCCACTCATGCTATGCACCTCAGTGCTTAGAAGAATATGTAGAGGTCTGGGGACCTGTCTGCTTTGTGTGCTATCAGTACCCGGCGGATTGAGTCAAGGCAATCCACTTTTCAAAGACGTTGCCATGCCGACAACTGTCGCGTTCAATTAGGCTTAGGAATTGCCAGAATCGAAAGACTATCTAAAAAATGCGGCGAGGTCATTCCTTATGCTTTGCGTTTTAAGTGAGTTAGGGCAAATCGAAAGCCTTCTGCACCATTCATTGCTGACAAACGCGCCCGATATTGCAGCTACAACGACGTATCAGTTCCAACTGCAGGCAGCGCCCACTGAGCGGGGCACCGCCATGTTCCCCCTGCCGTCCTTACTCTGCCGGTCGCATGACCTAAAATTACCCCCTCGTAGGGAAATCCGGTTAACCGCGGTTAGTTAACCAGCTTCGAGCAAACGGGCCCAGAAAGTGTATGATAGGAAAACATATCATAAAAACATATCAGTTCTTATATGTCACGTATCAGTTTTTGGGTATGTCGCAGCAGTTGGACTGTGTCTTATGTCCGTTTTTGGGATATCTCATATCAGTTCTTATATAGATTCATATCTTTTTTTACCAGGCAATGTCACGTTCCAGCTAAACAACTAGCAACGAAGCCTTATTCATGCACTTGTTTGGCAATTCAGGCCAAAGGTTCCCAAGTACAACGGAAGAACTAGAAGCAAAGCCTAACTCTAATGTTTATTTGAGAACTATCCAAGGAAACCAGGTGACTATTGAACAACCAGAAAATAAAGCTCAACTCTGACACATCCTGGACGACTCAGGGCCGAATTGCCTAGGTTTGAAGAGCAAATGTTGTAAAATACGATAATACCTTGACTTTGGGAGGGCTGGCAAGGCCCCAAATTAGCATAAATAAAAACAAATTTTGGCCCGAAAGACTATGGTACTGGGTACGGCCTTGTAACGTGGGAGATGTTGGTCCAACCGGAGGCACAGCTTTTTTGCTTCTGCCTTGATCTCCTACCGCAGGTGCTGAAGCTGTTTTCGGAACTCGACTGGGTGGGAGGAGGCCCGCCCTTGGGCTGAACCAGGCTGCGGATTTCACGGCCATGAAGTTGCGTCAGTGAGTGACGCATCACCCTCCAGCGGAATCCGCTATTGTCACTGAGGCTCTGGCGACTCTGGCGAAGAATATGTCCGGCCACTGATTTGCCTCAAGAGTGGTTCGACACATTAATAGACCGACCTGAATCAGTAACCCAAATTGTAAGCTGCAGTGTTTTATCAACTGCGAAGTTATTCGAGTTTGAAGGTTGGCCTGCGAAGCTTTCCGCAAGCAACACTAAAAATGCGACGTCAGACACGCTGTTATATGGGGCAATAAGGAGGTACTTAGCTCGTTCTCGACGTATTATAAATGCTTTGATGGTGTAAATATATGTGCTGGTTAGGATCACGCCAGCAAAGCGTGACGAAATGCGCAAAATACAGTAATACTGTGATTTTCTTTGTAGCCTGCAAAGACACCCACTACGGGTCGTCACATGTTTCCTAAATTTAGTTTGCAAAAGCAATTGATAATGAGAAACCAAAGCGCGTGGTTTTATGTTATCATAAGTTGAATTACGTTTGAACCCTAAGAAATTTAAAATTATCAGTTCGAACTCGAATTTGCCTGATCAGTTAAAATATGATTTCTGATCACCAATGAGACAAAATTGTCTTTTACCAAAAACGCCAAGAAGCATTTATTAGCCTTTTTTATTTACTGATTCGAAGTCTTTGTGAGCACATAATATTCATGATGCGTTGGTGTGTAGCTTCCACGGGCAGGTCCACTGACACCTTTCGAAACGCAAGTCGTGACTTGATTCTGTTGGCACTTGTTGCTTTATGATGTATACCTCAACGTTTATCTCGGCTAACACCGCAGTCTGATTGCCTGCGGGGCGACGACAAGATCCTTCAGACTCACCCCAAACCATGCGCTTTTGAAGCTGCCCGCAGCTAAAATACACAGAAAGCACCAGAAAACTTCCACAATGTCTGACAGGTTTGGAAGGGTTGGGATGTGAAGTTCAAACTCCTCGCTTTATGATTTTTTTCGTTTGCGTACTGAACAGAAAATACCGCAACAATTTCGGCCGTCTGACAATATTGTCACGAATGACAAGTGACGCGGCAGTGAATAACTGAGTAAACTAAACGTTTAATCGGGCGAACTTGTGCCCAAAAATAAAGAAGGAAACAGAAGATAACAGTAGAGCGTCGCGGGCGTCGAAGTCGGCGGAAGAGCAGAGTCGAACGCAGGGGCGAAACTGATTGCGGCTCGTCACGCGCTTATGTACACACGTGGGGTTCTGGAAGAATCGGCGTAGAAGGTTCTGCGCGTGGAACATTTTGACCTAGAACAAGCAACGCGGTTCTCGAATTTACCAGAACATACGTCAGAGTTAATAAAAATGCGTCCCCGCGCCCAGGAATCGAACCCTGGCTTTCTGCGTGGAATGCACGCGCGATAACCGTTAGGCCACGGGCGCGCACTGCTCGGTCAGCTGACTCGCGGCATTATTCC
>JAZHYW010001078.1:0-27970 GCA_037355805.1 Ixodes ricinus | reverse complement strand
GTGAAAGCAACAAGTCTTTTTCTACTGAAACAACATGACGACACCATAGCGCCCGGGCTGCTTCATAAAAGTATGGATGACTGATTATAAGAGACCTTTCTCAAATTCGCTGCCATCTGGTGGCTCAAAAAGCAGTTTCACTCTTTGACAAACTAATGGCGGCCAGTGAAACTGTCCTTCATCGGGCACCGTCACTTTCGCACGTAAGTGGCAAATGGAAATCGGTTCTACGACTCAACTCGTGATTCTCTCTTGACCCGTTTCATTCGCGATGGTAGTGAACATAAGTAACCAGAACGAAGCGGCGACCCATATGCCCTTTGATTTCAGCCCTCCGCCTCAAAACGCAGTAGAGCCATATCACCAGCTGCCAAGAGACCGTACTTCGGAGATACCCGCTTACGCAGCCGCTGAGCATTTTCGTGCGTCGTGTTACACTGAAGTCTCGAAAACGTACAGGCCGCATACACCGCATACACCGCATAAATACCTGCATATACGCTCACGTAAAAGTCTTAGAGACTTTTTTAGTGTTGTGCCGTTAACCCGCAGTCTCGGGGTTTTTCAACCATGTGCAACACCTGCCACTTGGCAATATCTTCAACTTCTTCGCTTCATCAGCCTCAAGAAGGCCGCCATCAGCTTGGCCCAGATGCAATACACTGAGACGATGATAGTGATCGAAGTTGCCAGAATGAATTTCGAAAACGGACCATTAGTAAAGCTTCATCGAAATCAAAATTAATAGAACGCACTATTTGGCTGAGCATGAAGTTGTCGTGCATCCCCCATGTGGTAATCATTGCCCATTAAATTAGCCAATATTTTTTATTTTCTTTGTAGTAAGAATTGCTTTTGCCGTACTGAGCTCACAAACTATCTTGTTGTGCGTTTTATATAAAATAGCACTGATTTTATCGCACGTGTAAAGAAAAGTTTGACACGAAGTGACATACGGAAAAGCACGTGAATCGATGTAACGGAGCAATCTCGAAATTTCGCTTGTCGCTGTCCCTAAACTAAGTTTTGATTTTAAAGGAGAAAAAAAAATCTCAATTTTTTTTTCATTACAAGTCTATTTCACTTTATAAAAATCCTCATCGGAATGTACCAATTCAGATAACTATTATCTATTAAAAAGGCACCAAAAAAGCAGCCGCCGGCAACAATGGACGAGAAAAAGTGGCTGCTCAGGTCAAAACGACACACGGGTTCGCTGATATTGCACGGCATCCAAGGGACACAAACAACTCTCAAAGGTTTATATAAAACAGGTACAAAAGAAATTATTATGTCTCTTCAACATCTTTAGGGCCCAAGGGGCGTTACAGTACAAGGTGTTTAAAAATGCATAAACAAAGAAATGCAATAAGCAAACAACAACAAACACAACAAAAACTGATTAAAGTAGTGCAGGATAACAACGGTGTTCAGTTATGGTGGTCGTGAAGAACTAGACGCCTTCAAGTGAGGCGATCGATTCGGGAAGGCGGTTTCACTCTGAGCTGGTCTTAGGTAGGAATAGATCGAGGAATATATATTTGTACTGTAATACGAAATGGCAATTTTAAACTGGTGATCAATGCGGGATGAAGGGTATGAAGGCTGCGGAAGAAGTTCGCGCGACAATGATGAGTTATAGAAGACAATATTTTTGGAAAAGAGAGAAACGCGAAAGTTTTCTACGATTAAATTTCATTAGTGAAACGCTCGCGAGATGGAGTAATAATGCTCTAAAACACGAAGCATGCTGACCGAAAGAGCGTAGGGGTAAATACCGAGGACACACCTCCTCCACATCAACAATACTACACGACATCGGTGAGAATCTCGCTAGGGCGCTTACACACCTCCTCCAAATAAACGATACTATACGATATGGGATAAGCCGCACGCTCTGCGCGGCTGCCCTATTCGCGGTGAGAAGCTCGCTAGAGCGCTACTGTTTTCCTCACTATGGGTAGTGCACATACCACCCCGCGGCTATGATTTAATTTTCATAGTGCATTGAAGCTTGAGCATAGCACGTGCTTGCACCAGCAGAGGAAATTGAAGTAGCCTCACTCTGGGTTTGGAAAAATTCCACCAGGCGGCGATACCCAACCGTCTCGACGCGAATAGTCACTGACAGGATAAGAAAAGCGGGGCGTGGCTTGTCATGCTCACGCTCCTTGTAAAAAGATGCGCGGGACGTCCTGCGTTTCTTAAGTTTGCAGTGACTATAAAAAGAACGGCGCAATCGTCTTCGCTTGGACAACTTGGTAGGCACGACCTTTCACCGAAGCACGGGAGCGTGACCCATTCCTGAAAACCAAACGGCGAGAAACTTCTCCAAAACTTAAACGGCCACCTAACCACCACCTTGTAAACGTTGAACCGAACGGGGATTATCCCATATCTCTGTCATAATAATCATTTGCCATTTATGAGTAGAATCAATTTTAATAAATCGACTAAATCGCGCCATATCCCTCCGCAAACTTTTTCTTAGGAGAGCTGGGACTCCCGAGTGGTAAAGAACCAATCGCTGGGAGCTTTATTTTTTCCCCGCTTTTCTCATTCAGTTTTTTGTTTTTAATTGTTTCATCAGGATCATCAAAAATGAAGCGATAAAAAAAATTACTTCTGAAACTCTGGAGTTGGGCACCAATTAGAGTTGTTCGCGTCAAAAAAAAAAGAAAGACGTTTACCTTCTTTTTTTTTTTGTAATGCCGAATTAGAGTGCAGCTCTTGAAAAGGAGGAGGGAAGGGTACTGAGAGGAAGGTATGCCCCTCCTCCCTCTCCGTATCCTGCCCTCCTCCTCCCCTCCCACTTAGCGGGAAAGTTCAGCTAAATTCTCCGCTAAGTTTTCCCGCTAAATTTAACGGAGAAATTTTTCCGCTAAATTAGCGGGCAAATTTTCCCGCTAAATTTTGCGAGGAAATTTAGTCGCTAAATTTAGCGGGGAATTTACCGCTAGATGTAGCGGAGTATTTTTTCCCTAAAATTAGCGGGGAGTTTTTCCGCTAAATCTAGCGGGAAAATTTACCCGCTAACTTTAGCGGGGAAATGTCCCATAATGCAACGCGCGGTTACGCCGACTGCGACGGCGACGCCGCTCCACCCGGAAACAAGCGCCTAAGAGCTGCGCTTTAAAAACAAAAAAATTAGGACAGCGAGCAAAGAACTAAATACAAACTAAAGCAAATATAGGTTTTCTATTTCACACCTGCAAAGCACCGCCGATATACATCCACTCGACCCCCTGACGTCACGCTTACTGCGGTGGCGCTGCCTGTCCGTACTTCGCATCTGCAGACGCTTTTCCTACCCGCGCACGTGTGGTTTGCGCAGGCGCACGGCGCGGGCTTGTTTCAGTAAACAGCGTTGGCCCTATATCACAAAAGTCGGCGCTGTATTAGCGCCAGAGCTGGGCACGATACTTGAAAGGAGTATCTTCGATGCCCATACTCGATACCCTCAGAAGTTGCATTTCCGATACCGATACAAGCTACAGAACCGAAATTCATTTCCGATACAGATACTGATTCTGTAGCGTGGACACTTCGGATATCATCATGAAATCGCCAATATTAATAAAGCTTAATATTGGAATAAACATGATTAGCTCTCTATGTTATGAAATTGTAATCCATGTTTTCTGGAACATTTAAGTGTTCGGATATAGTAGCGAAGTTTTGTTCTTTTATATAGGCTTACACGAATCCTGTGACACAGATTGTTTTTGGTTTCCACTGTCGGCGCAGCTGGTTTCGTTAGAACTTTAGCATTGGACTGAAGCCACGGTGACGTTTAAACGATCACTTACCATAAGCAGCGTAGCAATTTTTTTATTATTGTTTTTCATGCGAATAGGTACTGCTCTGAGAAAGCACTTGACAATATTAATACGATTAAACTTGGAACTTTTTTCTTGTGCTTTTTTTTTTTTGTTTTGCACTATTTATCGGGTTGCCTCTGCTTTTGCCCTGTACTGAAAGGTGCAAGCTCCATACGCTTAAGAAACCAAACAGTCATTTCCTCAGCCCTGTGTTTAACAGGCGTTTGAAGTTGAACGTTCTGCGTTAAAAACTAAAAGTCAGAAAAAAATGACCGCATCTCCACGTGGTGAATGATGTTGATTGGGGCGAAGCTCGGGTGGTGCTGATGATACTGATTTTGGTGATAGGTATTGCTGCTTGCTGTCGGCGTTGACGCTTTGCCGCCGCTTCCCGAGCTCTCAACTCCGGGTCTGCTTGGCGTTTTTGACGCTGTGCAGCAGCTTCTCGCGCCCTGGTCTCCGGAGCAGCTTGCTGTCTACGTAGACGCTGAGGCGCTGCATGCCCAGCTTTTCGGTCCTTTTCATTCATGGCAGTTTAAGCGGCTGTATATACTCCGACGTTGAGCGCAGTGAACGCGGCGTAGCGCAGAACGCGCGCCTTTCATTGGCCGGCAACCAGGAACTCGAGAGCTGTGGCCAATCAATATCTGCGCGCGCTACGCTACGCCGCGCCCGTCGACGTTACGTTGGAGTATAAACGTGCCTTTAACGTGCCTTTAGAGAATGTGTGGTTTTCTTCTTTTTTTTTTTTAAGCAGACAGATGGGATGGCATTTCAGAACCCCCTACTCTTTTTTTTCTTCTTTTTCTTTTTTCATGATTTTTTTTCCATCCTTTTTTTTTTCCAATTTTTTTTCCCTACACGAGCAGGTGAGCATGTGCTCACGTGCTCGTGAGCACGTGATCTCACGAGCAGAAGCACGAGCACCGGACGCCGGCCTACGGCGGACGGACACACGGACATGGCTGGCCCCTAAGGAGCTTCGCCCCCAAAAAGGTCTAAAATTTTGCATTAGGCGAAACATATCTTGGTAATCTAAAAACATTCGCTCAAACCGGCGGTTCGAAAGAGCCATGCGATGGGCCGTGCTATTCGCCTCTTTCTCGCGAGTTGAACGTGGTGGCGCCAGTGTGCAATAGGCCTTGCCAACTTCCTTATTCAGAAACCATAGACGGCGAGTTTCGCACTACTTGCGAAATCAAGTATACACGCTTACCTTCGAAATTGCCAATTATAGCGCTGTCACACTTAATTCACTCTTACGAAAAAAACAATGATGAGTACAAAATTTGGAAAGATCCATGAACCGGAACGAAGCCGGGCCACGCATAGATGGCGCCACTGGGTTTGTTTAAAAACAAACCCAGTGGTTTGTTTTTCAAACGGGTTTGTTGAAAAGCACTTACGCAACCCGGCAGAAACACAGCGACAGCTGAGGTGTGATGTCGGAGCCGCTAAGCTGTCATTTCGGAGCGGATGGACCGAAGGGAACGGTAAAGGTGCAAGCAATTACAGAATCAGCATGGGGCATTTCGTATTAAACCTAGTAACACGTTGGGCGCAAATTCCATATCGTTTTGAAACCAGCGAGGGTGTATTAGCCGCCTCGGTGGCTCCGAGGCGAGAGCGTCGGCTTACGATCCCCATGTGGCGGGTTCGAATCCCGGCCGAGGTGGTCCAATTTTGCACGCCTAAAAGATCCCCAGGTGAACTCAAATTAATCCTCAGTCCTCCGCTGGGGCGTGCCAGATGCCTGCCGCTATTACACGTAAAACCCCCAAATTTGACTTTGGGGTGTATTGGTTGGGAGTATTACTTGAACCCGTTAAACAATTTTATTAGACACAAACTAGGATTACCTCGAAGTGATTGAAGTAATAATTTCAAAAATTGCGCGCCTAAGTTTGAAATCCAGGAACGACGAAACTGCATGTGTACGGCCGACGAATCGTCTCCTGTCGTTGGTGTGGCTGCCTGAACGTCTCAAGCAATGTCGTTGGACGCAAACGAACACCGCCATGAGGTCACTGAAGACCACTTCCGAAATAGCGCACTCTCGAGTTTCAAGCGAGCTGGCTCCACCTGATTTCTACTGCCAGTGGTTTCGCCGGCTTAAGACCCACCTAGCTTTATTCGTTTCATCGCCCGAGAGACACTGCTTGCATAATTAAGCGAAGACGCGTTCTTTACTGTTGTTTCCCTTGTCACCAGTCTCAAGTTTAGGTCTACTGCGTGCCGTCCTGGTGGCATCGCGAGCGAACGTATTGTTGCGTGACGTCACAGTTTCCCGTGACGTCATGACATCACGTGACTCACGGTGTCACCTGACGTCATTAAGTCATGTGGAGTCACTGTGCAAGGTGACTTGACAAGACAATGTCACGTCATGGTTTCAGCTGACGCCAGGGAACAGGTTACGTGATGCACGCGTGGTGCATGACGCAAGAGCTGCGTCGAGCCGCGTGACGACAATATGGAATCTCGGCCGAGTTCCGAAAAAATGACCCAGGTGGATATGAAGCGAGGTTTTTGACACGAAAGCCCTGAAGTGTCCCACTAACTGCTATCGCTGTAAAAAAAAAAAAAAAAAACCTATCTACGGGAGCAGACGAGGAGGCTACCGTGTTGTATTTGATGAAAGTGGCTTTTATCAACAAATAAAAAATTAAAAACGAATAAAAATTTTTTTTAAAGTGTGCTATTGTATGAGCGAGCGCCGCAGGCCCAAAGTCTGACCCATATCGCCTTCAAAAATCTGTGGCACAACTTTTTTTTCTTTTTTTTTTTTAGTTTTGAATTATGTTAAAATACGCCACATACACTAAAAATGTATTTTCGATACCGATACACCGATACTTCTCTTACTTGGCAAGCAACACCTCCTATAATACCGATACACAAAATGTATCGAAAGATAGCATCGAAGACACACGTATCTTCGAGTACTGCCCATGCCCGATTAGCGCCGAGTTAGCTGACGGCTTAATCTGAGTCTCGATAACGGCCGCCTCGTGGCAGGACGGTATACGGCCCGCGTAAATTTAGCCCCGCATTGTGCCTGTGTACTAAATAAAGGCCGGGTCACTCGCGGCGGAGCGCTGACAACGCGGCTGATATCTATAGAGCGCAAAGTGAGCGCCGAATCAGCACTGCACGCGCTGTATGTGTGAACAGGCCCTTGTATACACCAACACAGTGTATCCAAAGAAGCCCGCTTTGCCATTCATGAGGGGTGAAGCGTCTGCGCATGCGCAGTACCGACAGCACCGCCACCGCAGTGAGTAGAGTGTGCTCCATGCGAACGCTCCAGTGTTGCCAACTTTTATGGCGGGCGCCGCTAAATTGAAATCAGAAAGTCACTAAACAGTCGCTAGATTCGCCAGGAAGTGGCTAAAATATCGCTGAATTCCCAAAAGCTTATTAAACCCTTTTGGGTGAGTGAATCTCAAATAATCATATCTCAGGTACTTTGTGTTTCTCCGTCAGCCGGTGCTTCCCGAGATCAGAGTACTTGGACCCAAGTTCACACCTGCAATATTAGCACTCGGCAACTTTTGTCCCACATTTCTTGGTCTTGCAAACCAGCCAGTTGCACAGCATAGATCCTGAGCCATTCATCTCGAATTTCTGGCGGTACCTACCTTCGGCATTTAAGGATCAAAACGCGAACCGAAGCTTTAGAATCCGAAACGATGCAGCGAGGCTAGCGAAGCGGCTGCGCTCTTGGCCATGGCAACGTTCGGCGGAGAGCACGTGGGTACGTGGGCGCGGGAGAGATGGTCCGCAGTGACGACAGTATTGACATTTCTTTTTAAGCACGCCGCTAAATTGAGCATATATCCAAAGCAAACTCGGCTAGAGAAGCAAAAGGGTTTAGCCCGCGGGCATCTCTAAAATTGTTCAAAATAACAAGATTACGGTTGAACACCAAAGTCGCCAAAAATGTCGCTAGCTGCTAAATTAAGAAAATCCGTCACCAAATGCATAGAAAATTTCTAAATCTAGCGACAAAATCGCTAAAATGGCGACACTGGAACGCTCAAAGGCGACGAGCGGCGTGACGATGCACTTTCGGCACTGGCCCTCATCGGATCGTAGCGAATCGGTTTAACGGTCGGACCTTATACGTCAAATGGAGTGTTTCCAGTTTCTCTCCAGAGAGAATACTTATACCTGCCTGCCCCTTTCCCCATCCACAATAAAACGAGCATACCCACATACACACACACATGCATTCAGAATACATACGCTTGCACGCACGCACGAGATCGCAGAACTTCTACGAGCACACACGGAGAGAAACAACTCGTCCTCGGCGGGCGACCAGCGCCGTTTCCGGCATTTGGAACTCCTCTCACGCTCATTGAAAGCAGCGAACGGACGTCGCTCGAACGTTTTGCTCTCGGCACCGTGACCGCTCCTTTCCGATGGGTCGAACGGACCGCTGCTCCGGCGGACCGTTTGACCACGCGCGCCGGGTCATACTCCCCGGCGTGTGTATCCTCCCACGCGACCACCCGTGCACTCCGTTTCACCTTACAATGGATCGCTGCGGACGCCACGAGTCATCCCGACCGGTCTGGGAGCGTCACGTGACATTCGGGAAGGGATGCGACGCGGCTGCCGCGTAGTCACCCGACACGTTCACGGCGCTGAATTGGCTGCGCTTTAAGACACCCCGTATGTCTTTCCCCTTAAGTTCGGACCACCCTGTGAGATATATATATATAGGTGTGGACAGCACGCGCGTCGCGGCTGCCAGATGAAGTCCTCTCCTCGCCCCGCGGTTGCAAGCGGCGACACCAGATGGCTTCACGACAGGCGGCATAACGGCAGCCTGTCGCGGCCCCGGTTTCTCTGGCCCGGTGTTCGAGCCAGCGTCCGTCAAGGTCAAAGCAGGCGCGCCGAGCGAAATGAACGCGCGCACAGATGAAGAAAACTCTTGTCTATTCTTTTTTCTTCGTTTTTTTACAGTTATATTAAAGCGATAGCTGTTAGCTGGGCACATCGCGGTTTCGCGCCGTCGACCGCGCTCCATATCGACGCAGGTCATTTTCGGCACTCCGCCAAAACATT
The DNA here is from genome assembly GCA_037355805.1 of Ixodes ricinus. Lineage (NCBI taxonomy): Eukaryota > Metazoa > Arthropoda > Arachnida > Ixodida > Ixodidae > Ixodes > Ixodes ricinus. The sequence continues at coordinate 19,073 of JAZHYW010001078.1, read as the reverse complement.
CCACGAGACGCTGATAACGAGATAACGAGCAAACAAAATAACATGCGCTGTCACGCATGGCAGCGAGGTAACGTGCATGGTCAGTAAAACAGTCCTCGCCAGGCAAGCTGGCAATGCACTACAGTGCATTGCCAGCTTGTTCGGCGGGGCCCAGAATTAGCACAACAGTCATCGGGTGATAGGCAGATTCAACTTCCTTTGAGTTTACGATACATATTCCGTATCAGAAACCGAAAAGGAAAGCAACTGCGTTAGTGCCCCGTCGATATGCACCTGACAAATACAAGTTTTATTTTCTAAACGAATAGCCCAAAAGTATGGTATTAGTATGTGGTTGTTTCCATAAACCTTCGTTTGAGAGTGCACTCGTCTTGTCTACTTCATTGCCCCTGTTTATTCGGCGCTTTTCGTTTAGCACGTATGACTATTTGCACCCAAGTGACGAACGAAAACACACTCACCCTCTTACGCGGTCAGCTGAAACAACACCCCCACGAGAAAAAAGCCGTAGTGCTGAACAAGACGGCGTCATCAGAGAAGGCCCATACACGACGGCTGCGTCAACATTTCGGCTCAAACTTGACTCGAAGCCGAGTCGCTGACGCAGCACTCGTTTCCAATCTGTGTCCAGCGTTGGACTTCTCTGATGGCGCCACCTCACTCAGCACTACGGCCTTGTCATCTAGGAGGTGTTGGCTGAAATGCACTCTACTTAATGCACAATCATTGGTTCCAACCTCTATGCAATTTTCGTCCGGTACGTTACTCGTGTTTAATACAAAACGCCTATGCGGACTCTATGGTGCGCGCTCGCACCTTACCGTTCATTCAGTCCTGATCTGCTCCGAAATGACACCTTAGCGGCTCCGATGTGCACACCTCAGCTGTCTTAGTGTTTCACCTGACGATTTGCGTAAATGTTAAAAACAAAGAAAGATTACTGTTTTTTTTATTTTGTTGCGACGATTTTGACGATGGAGACGCTGTCGCCGGAGACTACTTGAGCGCGTGCCAAGAGGACTTTATCTAGTCGATCGCGTCCTTATCTACTGCACATCTTACGCCGTGGAGCGGTCGCAGTCGACGCAGCCAGCTGATCGGACCAATCAAACATCGTCAAAAGCGCACTAACATGGTGTTCCGCATGTTTCTGCGCCTGTTCTATCGTCCCTTGAACCCATCATGGACAGGGAAGGCCCGGCGACATTCCGCTTTTCACGCCGGTTGTTTGGTTCCACCAGCTTGTAGCATCGGTTGCGTTCGGACTTAGGGTGACACAATGAATAGTTTACACGTACAGTGCAGCCAGTCGCACTAGGCCGTGGCTCTGAGCCTGACCTCTTACCGTGCTCGGTGCCACAGCGCAAATCGTGCTTTTTGGGCATGAATATATTTTCAGTTTCGTCCTTCGCCCAGCATCCCTCTAGATTGAAGCGACTGGCTCCGGCGAATGCTTTCCGGAAAGTAGTACACTTTTTTCCACAAGGGCGCAGCCATCTTGAATGTCGTCACTTCAGGTATGCGTTAAAAGACATCGTCTTGATCTCTCAGGTCGCTGGAAGGTGTTCACGAAAAACGCGTGATTGCCACGCATTCTTGTTTGGCCTCGTCTATATTTTCTCGCATATTTCGGGCTGAAATGTCTTATTATATTTTTTTCGTCCCGCATACCATGCAGATACGGAACCCGCGTGACTGAGAACGAAAGGAAACGAAAAACGTCTATAGTGGCGCTCCAGATCGAGTGTGGGATGGCGTGTTGTAGGCTCCGCTGCGGTCCATCGTATGCTGCAACGGAGTCCGGCGCGTGTCCGGGCTCCCCGAGGGAAGGTCGTCCCCCCGAACAATGGGACCGAGTGAGAGTCCGGCACGGATGCGCGTGTACACGAGCGGACCCGCCGGAGGGGCGCGACGCTCACGATCACGTCCAATCCATTGACGCAGCTGTCGCCTCGGGGACGCCCACGAGGAGACGGTTAGTCCGCCAGGGCAGGCGTCCACGCCGCGTTCCTAATACGAGATTCCCTCCCGCCTTGACCCGGTTCGTGAGTGCAGCTCCGATCACGAACGGGACGACGACCGCGGGCGACAGTCCGCGACCAGTCGAACACCGGGTTCGATTGAGACCAAAAAAAAAAAACGAACGAGCTCGGATAAGCACGCCTTGAGTGCAACGTCTCCAACAGGCTATATGCAGAGATAAACTTTGGGCAAGGAACTGTAGCGTCCGCGTGCGCTCTGATCTCCTCTAGCTGAATCTCAATCTCCTCGAAGATTCCAAGTAAATAACCAAAATAAGGCATTGACGAACGCAAGTGCAAAGTGTCATTTGTTTCTTTTGTAGAATTCCCGCGGTGGATCTGGAGTGATCCCAAAGTGCTCCATGGTCGCGCACCTTTAGTGCCGTATAGATACGAGCCCGCGCTTGCACACCCAAGAATATATTACCGGAAAAGTCGTGCAAAGCCCGCTTTAATTTCACCGAGAAAGTCCACCGTCAGACTTTTTTCTTTAAAAAGTTACCGACGCAGATGCCAGTTCTCGCACTGCGTGTAGCTGCACTCGCAGCATGTTCCTCGGTGCTTGGGTTAATTTAAGAAGACAGATCTACGGGCCACGAAAAAAAAAAAAACTCGTTTGTGAGGAGCTGTATAGTCTCGAGAATTCCTGGGTAACTTTATTCCGTGGCTGGCAAATAAATTGCCTGCCGGGTTAGTCTGGTGCAACTTTAGAACTGCGGGAGAAGCACCCTCCCGGAATTATCATAGAGATATGGCGTCATTACGCACCTCAGCACGAAGGCACCATTGTTCGTGATGTCAGAGAAACGAAGGAACATTCGTAAGTGGCTGTTTTCTTTTTTTCTTTTTAGATTGCTTTAAGAAAACTAACGCTTTGCCTGATGCCCAATGCGTCTCGGAACGTTAGGCATTGACCGTAGCGTTCTGTTCCTAGGCGGAACCACACCGGCAGTTAGGGCTTAGGTTGCGACAGACTATAGGCCCGTATTGTTGCAACATTACAGGCTCCAACATACTTCGCTTAGTGCCCTTTTTTTTTCTCTCGGTTTCATGTTTCAATATAGTTAGCGAATCTCAAGGAAAAGTAAACTTGATTCGGTTTGCTTTTCAATGGGCGTAATCTGGGTCCGCCTCCGATATCCCTTCCGTTCCCCGCCAGCCCAAGGCCGCTAAGCAAGTAAACTTTGCACCAACGGCCGGAACAAAATCAAGACCCCGTGGCTCTTTGCGAGTACAAAGGAGGTCCTTTCGGCCCGCAAACACTGGAGCCTCGTTCGGCGCTTTCCGGGTCGGCGCTGCCGAGACGACTGAAAGCTGCGGCGCTGCTACTTGTGCTCAAACGCGGCCCGTCGAAAATAAACAAAACAATAAACCGCGAAAGTCCTTGAACTATATTCCCACCCGCCACTTTCACTTTGAATTGCACGTAGCGGCGAGTAGACGTTATAAATAAGTATATGGAATAGTTGTGTAGTGGTTAGGGCACAGTTGAAAGAGCAAGGTTGGAAGGGGAAAACATAAATACGAAATACTCATATCGAGCGAACCAACTCACAGCAGATCCACTTCGAAAAGCTGGACACAACATTGTCCGCGAAACCGTCAATACGTTCGAATGAAACTCTAGGCAAATGGCGCAGAACTTCCGAAGCATACAGTCGGTCGGACGCCCATTTTCTGGGGTCTGTAACGTGAACACGATTCGGCTTCACCTAAAGCGACAACTGTCGAGCGCCATCTCCTCTTAACCCGCGGACATTTCTGCTCATAAAATGTCACATATACTATATACGTGATGTAGCCATAGCATATGGTTTCGCCGACAGACGTTTCTCACGAAACTGCAAGCTACGGCAATGTTGCGTGGCTCCGCTTCATTTCTTTTATGCATCAAGTCAAGTAACTCTCTGCCGTCACCGCATAGCGGTGGCGCTGCGTACGGCGAGATGCGCCGACGCTTCCCCTCTCCCGGATTTGGATTCTGCAAACGCGCAATACTCACACTTGGTGCGGGCAAACGCGGGCTCGTTTGTAAACAGTGTGTTGTTGTTGTTCTTGTTGTTGGTTAATTGTTGGTTGTTCGTTGTTGCTGTTGTTGTAGCTGTTGTTGTCGCTGTTGTTGTTGCTGTTGTTGTTGTTGCTGTTGTTGTTGCTGTTGTTTTGGTATTGGTTGTATCATTATGAAAGGCATCGCTCCATCAAATGCGATCTCTTGTATACGTGTAACTCCCTTCCGTCCTTGTTCGCGACAATCGATTCGAGGATGCGTGAACGTACCATCGGTCATCGCGCGCAGTCATCTCAATGGCACGCCGGAGCGCGTTGCCCGATTTGGGGAGAGCGGAGATCCCGGCATCTTTGCGACGAGTTACTGGTTACAAACACGATGGATCGATCCAAAGGCACAGGTCAACGTTTTCGAGATAAGACAAAAAAAAAAAAAAGAACGTCGCGCCCTTTTTGCTTTTGAAATTAAATAACGAAAATTCCGCTTTTCAAAACGTTTTGGTCTGCATGGGGTTTTCTTCTTCAGAGTGCGTACACTATGACAAATCTGGTGCGTGTGCTGTCCCACAAAGCGCTTGGCAATCCCTGCAGTCTTCGGAAGGGCCCGACGAAGGACGGAGCCGAAATAATATTTAGACCTAAAAAGACGGCTTGCTCCGCGACACAGAGCATGACAAAGCACGTGAATCTTCATGCTTGGTGTCACAGAAATTACTGTTTACTGTTTTTCTTCTTTTTTTTAGGACGGAACATATTTTTAGCTTTGTTATTCGTCAAGTTCCATCTGTATTTTTTTTTTTTTTGGGGGGAGGGGCGAAGCTTTTTAGGGTTTAGCCTTGTCCGTCCGTCCGTCCGGCCGGCCGGCCGGCGTCCGTGCTCACATAAAAAGAAAAAATGTTTGCGCAGTCGACAAGATTCGATCCTGTGCGGGGAGACCCCAATGGATTTCTAGTCCATCGCCTTAACCAATCGGCCACGACTGCGGGACGAGTAGAGGGCTCTGAGATGTGGTAGTAACTCAAGAGCTGGACATGTCATGGATGAAACGTTGCATGTAGCCGCTCAACGTCTATACAGGAGAGGGCGCTGCGGTCAAATGCGTATATAACCGCGTTAAACATTGCATGCATTGGCTCAACGTTTATAGACGAGAGGGCGCTGCGGTCAAATGCTCAAATGCGTATATAACCACGTCCCATACCACACATTCTCTTTCTGACATGGATGAAAACAGAGCAGACACCGCTTCGCCCCAATCAACATCATTCACCACGTGGAGATGCGGTCATTTTTTTATTGGATACAAGGTGCAGCATACAAAACTCATGTCAATATTAACACAAACCGCCCAAAAACAACTCGTGGGCTAACTAAAAGTACTTAATATTTTTACACGATTCAAACAAGTGTGTCCAGTCCGGCGCAGTGTCAGGAATCCTGCAGTACACAGACCGGACCTGAGTTACCACATCAATAAAATGAATACGTGCCGGTTGAACGTGAAGGTCTGCATGACGCAGTTCCCTTTGGGTTTTCCATGAGCTAAACAGGCCCAGGACTATAAATAGATCATAAGGGACAGTGTTTTCTACATCGACTGGAAGGAAACGAATTATTTCGTGGGTTATAACCAGGTCCTTTTTCAACGTCCTCTGTAGTATATCCAACAAAAAACAAAAAAATACCGCGTCCCAATACATGAAAATGTGCTCTATTGTTTTTGGCGTCTTGCACAGGAGACAATCAATCGACCAAGCAACAAATACCCTCTTTTCCTCCGACCATGGTTTGACAGGCAACGTACCACTATGCAGTTTACAGAAAAATGACTTGACAACGGGCGGGACAGTCATTTTTTGACGCGACACAACACATTTTGTCCTGGACAAAGGCTATAAATTGAGCGATACAGGGGCGTGGGAAAAATAATTTCAACTAACTCCCACAATAGCTTCTTTTCTTTTTTTTTTACGCTGTTCTAGATATTTCAGAGAAAGTCGTGATTGTAAAAAATAAGGCTGCATCCTTCACTCGTTTCAAAAACCCGACCAGACTCAGAGGTTCACCACAATCACTTGTAACGAACATGGCGGCCAGGGGTTAGCCAGTTTTATCTGAATAACAGTGCGCAGAATCGGGTGGTTCTGATCACGCAGAAAACATAAACGTGAAACCAGTTGCCTAATGAACAAGTGCGCGAGTCCCAGACCCCCTGACTTGACGCGGCGGAAGAGGTTGTTTCTTCGCATCCTCTCCCAGCTGGATTTCCATATAAAAGTAGCAAAAGTTCTATAAAACTTTTGAATGCTTATCCGCTTACAGGCCAGAACCTGCAAAACGCACCATAGCTTCGCTACCAGGAAAATGTTGCACACCGTGGCACGGGTGAAAATATATGTATCCCGATTAACCAACGTAGCTGCCTTTGATATTAAATTCTCCGAAACGTCGGCACAATAATAATAATAATAATAATAATGTTTATTTTTCCATCAAACAAATGATGGAGGGAGACCGAGGAAAAAAGCTGCGTCATGCAGCTTGACGAGTCCCCGGCCCCCCTCTCACACAAACAGCAGTGGCACAAGAAAAAAATAAACAAGACGCAATGACATTCAAAAATTAATCAGGCGGCGATATTAACGTTTTTCTTAGTAACAGGGAGCATACATTCTAGAGTTCTATTTAACTATATATTTATGTAATACATGATACTTAGCATAAATACATTAAGAGGAAACATACACAGAAATTGTCATACATTTATACATTTAGAAATAAACACCAAAAACACGAAGTATTATACATCTCAAAGCTCTGGAAAGTACTACTAAAAAACCACACTGGAAAAAAATTCTCGAATATCTTTTCTCGATAACTTCATAGGATCAATATTTTTGATGCTAAGAAAATTAAGTAGGTTTGGAAGCGTATAAGATAACATTTGCTCAGCATAGGTCGTTCTAATATTGGGTAACTTCCAATTTTGCAAACTCCGAGTGGGGTAAGTTGGCACTTTTGGAACTAGAGAAGCCAGGTCAATCAGGTTAAGATAATTTTTTTGTACTTCAGATTTATAGCACACACACAAACGATATTTATATATACTATTAACATTAATCAATTTTAAACTTTTGAATAAGGGTTCACTAGGGTGGTCGTATGGAACATTGGAAATGTTTCTTAGCATTTTTTTCTGCAACAGAAGTAGCTTATTTAAGTTTGTACTTGTACTATTACCCCAAACTAGGTGGCAGTAGTTTATATGAGAGAAAAATAAAGAGTTATAAATTAAAAGTTTGACACTTCTTGGCAAAAGATGGCGGTGTCGATACATCAAGCCAACAACACGTGATAGTTTAAGCAAAATATAATTAATATGATCGTCCCATCGCATTTGATCCGTGAATACAACACCAAGAGTCTTAAAGCTAGTAAGGACTTCAATTTTAGTCAAATTTAAAACGATATCACAAGGAAAAGTAACATTCTTGTTTTTTGGGTGAAATAAAACCGCTTTTGTTTTATTTTCATTGATTTTTAGAGCATTACAGCTACACCACTTAACAAGGTCTTTAAGAGTTTCATTTGCGCTATTTATTAGTTCATTACAGTTATTACCTGCAAATAGTAAAGTAGTATCGTCCGCGTAGATTACATATTTGATATTTTTATTTAAGTTCACGATATCATTGACATATAAATTAAACAAAAAAGGTCCTAGAATACTTCCTTGGGGAACTCCAGATTCAATTGGTTTTATATGAGAAGAATAGCCACTTATATGGACGTATTGCTTACGATGTGAAAGATATGACGCAATTAATGTTGATACCTGTCCACGAAAACCATATGTTTCTAGTTTTTTTATTAACAGATTATGATTTAGATGATCAAACGCTTTACTAAAATCAATAAATATTCCAAGGGTCATTTTTTTCTGCTCAAAGTTTCCCAAGATATATTCTTTTTGCTCTAAAAGAGCAAGCTCGGTAGACCGGCCTTTACGGAAACCAAACTGCGAAGGATTGATTATACTGTGCTTATCTGAAAACTTCACCATGCGTGAAAGCAATATTTTTTCAAAGCCTTTCGAAAACACCGGTAAGATAGAAATAGGCCTGTAGTTTGCCATGTCGTTCTTGTCACCCTTTTTATACAATACGCTGACCTTAGCTATCTGCATATTTTTTGGAAACACCCCGAGCTGCAAACAGAGATTAAAAATGAATGTCAGACAGGGCGATATGATATCTATTACATGTTTTATCGGACCTATCTGCAAATCATCAGCGTCACAGCTTGTACTATTTTTAAAAGACAAAAATGTGTGTATCACCTCCATATTCAAAACTGGCTCAAGAAAGATCGTACTTTCATTTTTACGTTCAATATACTCGCAAGCGTTTCCGCCTGAATTACCTTTTGCCAAATTTACAAAGTGGTCATTAAAAGCATTTGCTAGTAATGTTTCTGTAAGTTCTACATTATACAGGCGGATTTTCTCAATTTGCTTTATTTCATGCGAACGATTCAGGACACTGTTAAGCTTTTTCCACGTGACGTCTGTTCGCATTACTGTGGACACAAAGTAGTTATTAAAGTACTTCGCTCTAGCATTTCTTAATTCCCTTGTAAGTATGTTACGGTATGATTTAAATGCTTTAAGATGTTCAGGGTCCTTAGTGTAGGGTGTGCTATTCCTGCAGTGTTGCAAAGGTACCCGAGATAGGTGTTCGGGGGCTTGTCCAGCCAATGCTTGCAAAAGACAAAGGCTTTAAGGTCCAGTCGCCGTGCCAGAACCCTCAACACTTCTCCCAGTTGACCGCGGCTCCTGTAGCATCACAATAATCATTTGTGATCCTCACAGTTTTTTTCTATACTTTCTTTATCACAGCAAAAAACTGCAACATCATCAGCATATGCTGACACTTTAACCTCGACCGCGTTCAAAGTGAAGCCTCGGCTACTTTCGCAGGCTGCTATTTTCAAGCAAAAAGGTTCTAAATATAGCGAGGAAAGTAAAAGCGACAAAGGACAGCCCTGTCGCACCGATGTCTTGACTTCTATGCGTCTTGATAAACAATTATTTATTACCTGCCTTGTGCCACAGTTGTTATAAGCCACAGTCATGCCCTCCAAAATTACGTCCCCGACACTTACGTGTGATAAAATCCGCTTAAGCACGTCGTGACGAACCTCTATCGAAAGTTTTTTTCGAAATCCAACTGAATCATGGCCACGCGGCTACACCCCACTATTTCTAAAATTTTCCTTGCAACGTGTATGTTTGTTCGTATGGACCTCCCTTGTATACCACAAGTTTGGTGATCTTCACTGCAGGTCAACGATGACTCCCTGAAGGTGGGGCTTGGGGAGTTTGATAAATATTTTATAATCTGTATTGCATAATGAGATGGGCCCGTAGCCTGTTACACTGCGTTTCTTAACTCCGTCATCTGACTTCGGTATGAAAACGGTATGGGCTTATGAAAATGAAAGTGGAAATATATGCTTTTTGTACTCCTTTTGAGATACAAAAACAATCAAAAGATCACAGTTTTTTTTTTTTAATATTGATGAAATTTTGCGCACAAACCATCGGGCCCGGCGTTTTCTGTTCTGATAAGGAATCGATAACTTGCTCAATCTCTCTTGCAGTTATGTCTCCCACTAGCCATGTTTTCACGTCTTCACATAGTTGAGGAATGAGAGCAAGAAAGTAATCTATTTTTGGAAAACCTTTAGGAGGCGACCGTTCGCGAAAGAGTTTATCATAACAGTCGAGAAAGCCTTGCTGAATGACCTCTTTGTCGCTGCTTATTGCCCCATTAACCTTAATTTTACGAATTTCCTTCGACAAACCGCACTTCTTTTCAACAGACAAAGCTCGCGTAGTGGGCTGCTCCCCCACTAGGTACTTCTCAGACAGTGAGCGTATGACTGCACCCCCGTACTTTTCCTGGTATAATTTGCCTAGCTCCGCTTTCATGTTTCGGATATCTTCCATGCTTGTTCCAGGGTTTTGGTTCTCTAAGCGGTGAAGTACTACCAGGTTCAGTTTTAATTGTTTTTCGCGCTCCCTGCGCTGGAACTGAATGTCACTCGATCTTTCGATCACTACTCACTTCCTCTTTGAACACTTTCCATGTGTCACCTCATTCGCCGTCCCTTTTTGCTTACGTCGCGCAGTAGTCCGGCCACAGTACCAATAAACTGTTCGTCCTTAAGTAGAGTTCCGTCTTCCAGAGGTCCCAAATGAACTTTGAGGCTGCTCTTTTTTTTTTTTCCTATTTTAAAGCTTACGAGGAAGTGGTCCGGCCGAGAAAAATACTGGTTGGACGCTATAATCACGCACTTGTAACACGTCACACTACAACTATATACGGTCAAAACGAGCGTGGGAGGAAGCTTGAAAATGGGTGTACCGCAAACTACCATGCGTTGGTGCGCACGAGGCGCCTACGTCATCCAGGCCACAAGAAATTATCATGTCTCAACGAGTTTGAGTATCACCTTAGAGCGGTAAACCGTAACCCAAGGCCTGCAGCGGAAATGGCACCCCCCCCCCCCCGGTTGCCGCCATCTTGCCTGTTTGCCGCATTAGTGATCACGTGACGTCAAGATGGCTGCGCCCAGAGGTGGGCCAGACCAGATTGGCCAGATCACGGCAAGCAGAGGGGCCCTCTGAGGCTGCGCTCGAATGGATCCAAGTTACTCCGGCAAATCATGTCACGTGACAAGACTGTTAGAGCAACTGGACGCGGGTAGGTTTTCGAACGGCAAGGTACAGAATATTTACCCTAGAGTGAGGCCAAGTAAATTTTGGACCGCGACCCTGCTTACCGTAATCTGGCCAATCTGATCTGGCGCACCTATGGGTGCGACCAGACATGTACACGTTACCCAAAAAATGTAACTAAATACCGTTACTCGTTACTCGCTCAAAAAGTAACTAAATACGTTCCTCGTTACCGATTCTCAAAAGGAACGCGTGAGTTACCTCAAAAGTAACGAGTTACTTTTCACGTTACTTTGACGGCCAAATACACAACTGTTTTTGTTTCATGGTTTATTGTTTTCTTTTTAGTAATCATTGCCCTTACGCAGCAGCTGCCTGTGGTAGTTTTCATCAGTTCTGTTTCCCCGCTTCCTTGAAAATTCATCTCCGGCGACGCTGAAGCGTCGTTCTACTGACGCGCTCAGAAGGAACGGCAGTGTTGTGCTTCACGAAGAGCTGGCGAATCTTCGGGAACTACGTCTTCATTGAGGACAGCGGGTAAAGGGTTATGTGCCTTCCTGTGTTTGCAACCTCCGGGTTTACATTCGGTCCGTACCCGGTTCTAGAAAGTTCACCCGACGAACCTGATTGTGCTCGCTGGGTGAAGGACATTCCCAGCTGTAGAGTTCAGTACAGCAACGTTTATCGCTGGACACGTCCGTCAAACTGTTCGACTGAACAGCTCGACTGACGTGTTCAGCGATATAGGTTGCTGTACTGTCATGCTGTTTAGTTGTTTTTCGGGTCCTTTTGTCACAATAGACGCACACTCAGGCTAGAACAAAAACAAGGCCGTTTAAGCGGTGTTGTACACGTTACTCCTCAAAAGTAACGAGATACCGTTACTCGTTACTTGGCCTTCAAAGTAACTAAATACCGTTACTCGTTCCTTTTCTAAAGAAGTAACTAAATACGTTACTCGTTACCGAAAATAGTAACTAGGTACAAGTAACTCGTTACTTGTAACGCGTTACGTACATGTATGGGTGCGACCATCTCAAAGTCACGTGACCACTAATGTGGCAAACGGTCCAGATGGCGGCAACCGGGGGGGGGGGGGGCATTTTTGGACGCTCTCTTATTGCTCTAACGTTTACTCAAGCTCGTTGCCATGTCTCTCAAAACGCTCACGCTGCTGTCGCTTATCGCAGTCTGCGAGGACTTATTGCTCTCATCGCAAACACAGTTAAAATCCCCAATCAGAACAACTGTTCTGTGACAGTCTTTGTAACTGTGTAGAAACTGAAAAAAACTGTTCTCTGTCTCCCGCATTATTCGGAGCGCATGCACAAATAACCCGCCACTGAACACTTGACAAATTAAAATCGCATAAAATAAAACGTCCACGATCAACTGTAGTCACGTGCAAGTCCGAAATATTGACAAATTTTTTTTAAGAAAAGGAAACATTCCGCCGAAATACCTACCGCGTGACTTACGCTCACTTCATATTTGAAAAGAAAGGCTTTAGCGCAACAGCAATGTCGCTATCACTTTTCATTTTACTTTCTTCCACTGCAAGAAAATCCAGACTCGCGTCAGATAACAAGCGTTGCAACTGGTATTGCTTTCCCTGGAATATAAACCACCGTACATTGAGGGGTGGCAATTGGAGGGCCATACGACAAATTTGCTGAGAATAAAGCAAAAACCATGCAACTACAATGTGATTCTGACAAAACCCCACTCACGACCCGGGTGCTCTTCTTTGTCGGACGCTTTACTGCGGGTCTTCTCGAGGCTTGACCTCCGCTGAGGTTGGAGGCCTCCCAGTGTATTTGCTCCTCTTGGACGTGACCGTCCTCCAACTTTCGAGCACCGTGCCCTGGAGCCCCGCTGGGTGCTTGTCGTCCGGTGCGGCTGATGGTGGAAGAGGTCGCTTCGCAGAGAAGTCCACGGCTTCCATTTCGATAACGTCGTTCTCGCAGTCCCCCTTTGGGCGGAGGCTGACGCCCGGTGTAGGTCGTCTTCCTGCCTTCGTTCTTGACGCGGCAGAGGACGAGTAGGCCCGCTGCCTGCCGTTTCTTGCGTTGGAGTGACGTCCGCTTGGGCTTTCACCACATCCGGATGTACTTACCTCGGGTTGAGCTGAAGTACTTGCGGTTGTTCCACCCTGACCCCGAGGTTCGAGGTTGATGGTGGTCCCTCCGGCTTCTTCAATCGCCGCTTCGCCTCGACCTGGTCCATGATGTGTTCCGCCAAGTACTCATCCAACTCCCGCGTGGGCCACGTCGGCGTACATCTTCACACACTCACTTCTAGTGTTCCTGAAGCGTCGGCAGCCCTCACAGCGGGGCATGCACGACACTCCTTGCGGATGTGGCCTGTCTTGCGGCACCGAAGGTAGAGCGTCGCCTGTCCTGGCGCCGAGACCAGCACAGTGCAGCCAACAAGCCGGAGTTGATGCGGCGGGTGCTCGATGGTGACGCCCTCTTTTAGGGTTAGTCTCACCGTCCTCGTGGTCGACTGACTCCCACGAATCCGCCTACGCGACAGGTCTCTATGGAAAATTCCTCGACTTTCCCCGAATGGCTCCAGGGCTCTCTTTACACAGTCGTCGGGAAGGTAAAACGGAATCCAATGCAACTTGAGGTGCACCTCCGCCCAGTCCGTGTCGATGATGATGCACCGCCTGCCCTTAACTGCGAAGGCCCGGGCTGCCAAACTCTCTTTGGTAACGGGGGTCTGCATAGTCACCAGCCACTTATGGTCTCATCTGAAATTAACCAATTAACCAAACCTGCCCCTGAGCACTCCTGTGTTCTGTAGCCCGGCCTTGAAATCTTCGATCCGGTATGGCCTTGCTCCGATATCGGCGTGCAAAAAGACAGAATTCAGCAGATGCTTGCCCTTCAGGATCGGGGGCATGATAATCTTGTAGCCTTCGCTGTTGCGTTCATCCTTGAAACCACGGCTATCAGCGGCTGTTGATACCGCTCCCGACGGAGCTCATTACGATACGTCTGTTCGCTTCGGAAGCCAAACGACTAATCCAGCTTTATCCGTATAACTGCAGCGATTGGCTCTCCCAAGTGCCTTGAGGGGAAGTAGACGCTCCAGATTTCAGAGAGTGTGGGTCGCGGTTGCGGCTCTGGATGTTTCTTAAATACCGCGATTATGTTTGTCTGCTCCTCGCGAAGAGCCCATACAGTGCGTGACGCTGCGGCTCATAGAGTTCTAATTGGAGGACATAGTGTGTAGAGACAACGACACGTTAAGAATAATCTCAAGACCTGCGAATAGCAGCTTCTTTCATGGAAAGTCCTTTAGACAGGATGCGACCGGCCATCGTTTCAAAAGCTGGCCGCTAGATGGCGCGACATGTCAGCAACCTGCATTGCACGGAGGCCATTCTTGTTGATTAACAACTACCAGAAGCGCTACAACGAACTAAGAACTCAAGGCTAAGATGTTTGCTGCCCATCGAAGAGAGAAGCGTTTCTGAAGCAAAGTTTCATCGCAAACTTGGCCGTTCTTTTTTTTTTCCTCCTCCTCCCCTCACTATTTCACACTTCTGATGCGCGAAGGGCTACCTTGACGTCCCACGTATGACGTCACACGTGGCTGAGAGCGTTGCATTATGGGATTTTCCGCGAAATTTAACGGGAAATTTTCCCGCCAAATTTAGCGAAAACTTTCCCGGTTATATTTAGCGGAAAATTTTCCCGCCCAATTTAGCGGGTCAAAAGGGTCATGACATCAAAGCCACGTGTGACGTGCCACGTCACGTGACGTCATGTGACATATGACGCTACAGACTAGACCACGCAAACACGCTTGCGCAGCTCGAGAACGAGCGCGGGTTCATATGAGAAGACTTTGCAAACGGGGCCCGATAACGCTATCGCGTTTCACTCCTACAAGCAAATCTTAAACGTCCCCAGAGTTTTCTTCTTTTTTTTTTATTTGCGTACTGTCTATACACTCGAGCACAAATCAGTGTGTTTTTTCGCAATTTTATCCACATAGGTTAGCGCTGAACAGCACATTCTCAAATGTGGGAACTCAACACAAAAAACCATTTCAGCATCGCGTTGGAGCTGAAATGACCTTTTTGAAGAACCCTAGGCTTATGTGTTATCAAAATAGCCCTATATGTTAGATATCTAGTTAGCATAAAAGGCTCGCACAATTGAAGCTCCTCTTCATCATGGTGAGCAGCGGCCGCAGCTGTGTTACGTGATAAATTTATCTTTTCTATACATTTTTAACTCACTACTTACGTAAACTACGCGACTTAAATCTAAGGGCTGTCATCAAAACTGAGCGCTGCCAAGGTTTTTTGTTGTTTTTCTTTGGATGCGTGGGATAGCATATTCTTTACTGTGTTTTTGTATATGTGCTTGTAACCACTCCTGCTAATGCCTCGACGAGGCTAGCACTATCATTAAATAAATAAGTAAATAAATGTCTGGTGGTGAAAAGGACTTGCTTAGCGAACTATTCTAAGAGGTAAAAATTGGTGCCTATCAAAGCCCTTTTGAAATAAAGATTTCACAAATCGCCGATGTCGTGTTCGAGCTAACAGTGTCGTCCACTGTACACACTAAAAAAATTATGTTGACTTTTTGTCTTAGAGCACGAGGCAACGAGTCATGGCGAACAATACCAAGGTCACAGCGAATGTCCAAGCTCAGAATGGCTCGGAATTCGATTAGACAAAAGAATTCAACCTGCAGTCAGAATGGCGTTTGGTTTGCCCATTCGGTGTCCCTGCGCACATACACTTTTTTTTTTTTCAGGTCTAATCGTATTATGAGATTCGTCATACGCATGGATCCTTTCATTTTTTTGTCCGGATTGGCGTTTTCCTTGTTCTGCAAAAGACGCACGGTTTCATCTTTATATATATTTTTTAATGTTTCTAATGTGTACGAGTGCGGTTAAGGTTGTCGGACAATAAAGAAAAGAACGCGTAGACAAGAGCGAATTTCCTGCATTCGACACACGTCCAACCCCCGGAAAAGCGGTAAAGCTCTAGTACATCTACACAGAACTGGTTCTAGTAAGAACCTAAGGATAGCGCACAGGAGGCCTCAGCTATACAGACACCCAACTTTACGTAATAGCGTTCCCGGAAGGCGCGCGTTCCTCATAAAAAAAAATTAAGAACGCTATTTTTTTGTTTTTACTTTTTGCATCAATTCAACTGTAACTTTGACGTTCAAACCCAATCTCCTGGAATTAAGTAGGCACTTAATGGTTGCTAAGTCGGACTTTTATTTCTAGACTTGAGAAGCGGAGAGTTCCCGCAGCGGAGTTGGGTCTTTGCTAAGAAGGGCAAATCACAAACCAAGCAATGTTCAATACAAAAAACGCTATTTTTTTTATTAGCACTCAATTTGATATTGCGCCGTGGTTTTGAAATTTCGATAAAAAAAATCACAATTTCGAAATTGAGGTTTTCAAAATCATGCGCAACATAAATGCAAAACGTCCAGTCCTGTTCCCTACGAATTGGTTCAGATATCGAGAGGTTGCCTAATTAGAGATTTAGGGCAGGCTTCTCTTGCATCACTCAGTTGGTCGAATTTCCGTATGATGTGTTTTCTTCATTTGATTTTGGGAAAAAGACTGCAAAATGTTAGATTTTAGTAAGGGTATTGATACTGTGCCACCTTCTCGATTGCTAATTAAACCGTAATATTTGGGTTTACCTGACTTCGTCCTTGGTTAGGTTACAAGACTATCTAACCAGACGCTCCCAAAGAGTAATGATTAATGGCTCAGAATCTAACTTACTTCAGTGATGTCGGGTGTTCCTCAGGGATCCGTGCTCGGTCCGTCCCTGTTTTTGAACGGATGTGGCCTACGGAATCACCTCCAAAATCAGGCTATATGCGGATATCGAAAATAATCCCTGGAGAGGGGAACAAGAGGGACAAAGGACAAACACAAATCTCCAAACGCAGCTAGGTGAATGGTGCGCGACCGAAAAATTCCGCCTGCTCCGGGTATCGAAACCGGGACCTCTCCATTACAGGTGGAGTGCTCTACCAACTGAGCTAACCAGGGGTTAGACGTCAGTAGAGCAAACGGGTTTTATCAGCTGCCACCAGTCTAACACCAACAAGGGTGGAAGGCTTGCATTTTAAGGTTATGATTATACTGCAATTAAATGCAAAGGTGCAAGCGAGCTGGACAAGAATGACGAAAATAATTCCCGGAGAAGAGGAACACCAGTCACCTAGCTGTGTTTGGAGATTTGTGTTTGTCCTTTGTCCCTCTTGTTCACCTTCTCCAGGGATTATATTCGTCATTCTTGTCCAGCTCGCTTGCACCTATGCATTTGGTTGCATTATAATCATGCGGATGCCTGTGTTATAAAGGGATATAAATCATCAGGGCGACGCCGCTGCTTTAGAAGTTCATCTTGATTTTAGGTAAAAACAAACTCACTTGGTGAAACAAATGGAAATTAAACTGAATTTTGCAAAGTGTAATTGCATCCGCTTTAGCAGGAAGCAGTGTTGTGCGGAAAACGGCGCTCCTGGAACGCGTTCCTTTTAGAAGGAACAAAGGAACGCCGCCGTTCCATCTTGCGTCGGTGGAACTGAAACGGCAACTCGTTACGTTTTACAAAAAAAAAAAAGGAACGGCCTTCCTTTTTTTTTTTCTACTGAGGTAATTTTAATTTTATTTCTAAGGGGAAATTACTAAAAAACGTAAAAACAATATATATTTTTTTACGAAGAGCCGGATTTCGTTAATTTTTTGTTACTTATTTTAGGGTTTATTTTGCGGGGTCCTCGTTTGGTAACAGTCAGGTGCAGGTGAGCTGGTGGACATTGATTCTTTTTTCAGTGCCCGAGACTGCGGCCCTAAAGACAAAACTTTTAGTCGAAGGAACGACACAGAAGGAGGGACGGGACGTCTGAAACTCAGCTGCTTTCTTTGCTTGCAAAAATCCTCACACGCCCAGAAATCTAAGGCCGACCGCAGCCATCACTGCACTTCCACAAAGAAACCTGCAGTCACAACAAAAACCAGGTTACCAGGCATCGAACGCACCCTTGTAGCTCGAACATTGGTCCCTTGAAAGATACCCAAAAATTAACCTTTATTCCATCTTCCGTTCTCCCCCACCATCAAACTGAACAACGAATCCAACCTTCCCGAAGAGGGACTAGTATAGTTTTCAAGACTGACCTTCCAAAAGCCTACCCTCTTCTTCACTTGCTCGTACTCCGGACAGCAACATCGAGAAGCGACAGTTGTTAAGTTCAAAAAAGGAACTTTGCTAGATTGAAACGTGTGAGGTTGTTGTAAAACACTCGTGCAATGTGGGATAACCCTTTAATAAGGAATAAAAAAAAACTAACCCCACTCTTTTTTCCAGGCTCACAGTACATTTGGCTCGTCTGAGTCGCCCACCAAGCAGGAATATGGTAAAACGTTGAGACTTTTAAAGGTGAATATATCAACAAATGGAACCTTGCTTCCGGTTGTTGTTGTTGTTTTCTCCTGGTGTCCTTTCATTATGGCATTCAAATTCGTGTGTTGCCATTTGATGGGATACATATATTTTTAAAAAATCTTCGTTTGATCTAACTAAAAATGGGAATTAGCAAGATACAAAAAGTAACGTATATGTAACGATACGTTCCATCTTATAAACCGTAACGGGAACGAGTTTCTTTCTCACAGATGCAACTTGTAACGGGAACGCGTTCCAGAAATTAGAAGGAGCGAGGAACGAGCTTTCGTTCCTCGTTTTGAGGAACGTGTACAACACTGGCAGGAAACGGCTAATCAGCCAGACTGATTTCTGGCTAGACGCAAATAAGATTGCCCTGGTGGAGGATGTGAAATATTTAGGCAAAATTCTTTCATTTAGTCTAACATGGAGTAGTCATGTTGAATTTAAAACTATGAAAGCAGGACGTGCAATTAATTTTACAAGAGGATCTTCAAAGGCGCACCTGGTGACGCCAAAGAAGTTTTATACACTTATAATGTGCGTTCCATCTTAGACTATACCGCTGTGTCGGAGTATGATACTAAAACCTTAATTAATACACTTGAGGTCATTCAAAATCGATGAGTCCCTTTTGTTACTAACCAATATCACTATAATATCAATGTCACAATAATAAAAAACTTATGGGACTTGCTTGAACTTCGCCGCAGGTCATCAAGCTACTCGTTCCTAAACCCAGTGGTGCGTGACCAAGTTGGCGTTGATAAGAACATTTAAAACCCGCTACTTTTATTTCCCAAAGGTTAGACCACTCAAAGAAGTGAAGTGCATGCCGAACATCTGT
>JAZHYW010001077.1:0-23431 GCA_037355805.1 Ixodes ricinus | reverse complement strand
GACGTTTTGGTGTTTTTTTGACGGCTTATAACTTTCTTTCTATGTATCTTACAATTATAAAATAAATGTCAAAATAAAGAGCTGCTTTTCAACAATACTTTAATGTCTCGATATTACAGTTATTTTTAGTTGTTAGTTAATTATTCAGCTTTTAATAGACCACGGTCTCTAATATTGAAAAAATTATTTCTCGAGCTGTAACGTCCCATCGTCCACGATATTTTACGTGAGCGTTCGGTTGGATGTAATAAATTAAAAAAGTAAGCAACAAACTGTACAGATAAATTATATTTTAAAATAAAAAATAAAGTTTAAAATTGTACTATTTTATGCCGCTATAAAAACTGAATCACGTCAGCTAATAAAAAAACGAGACATTAAATTATGAAGCATCCATCGATATTACATTTTACAGAACTTCCATATTGATATATTACACGTTAAGAATGTTATAAGACCTCAAACTTTTCCCATTCAGTTACGGCGAGTTGTAGTTTCTTAATATAAAATACAGATGGCGACACGTGTTCAAGAACAGCTTGATGTGCATTTTCCGTCGTGTGCCGCTTGGAACGCCACGTGAAAGACAGAAAAAGCGCCAGATGTCAGGGTGTCAGATGCCTGGATGCCCGCAGTGAGCGAGCCAGAGATGTCAGAGCAACAAGCGCGAGGCTGCGGGTGCACAACAGCTACCTTTGCGCGCGTTCTACTGTGCGTCGGTATACATACCCGACGGGATCCAAATGAAATGGGCACTATGAAATGCATTCTGCCATTTCAGATTCCGCCACGTATGCAAAAACATTTTAATGTTTCTATCACTTGCAAAAATCATTTTCGCAATCAAACTATGCTTGTCGGAATGGTTTGACTATATTTTGTTTCAAAAACCGCCTCGGTGGCTCTTAAGTGGCAATTCATATTAAAACAAAGCACAAAGCATTAAATCGTCTCAGTGTCTCTGAGCCAACGCGCTGGCCAATGAGTCCATATCTGTCGGGTTTAAATATCGGCCGAGGTGCCCGCAATCCGACGGAGGCCAATCTGAGATTTCGGTTGCACGTCAAATGATCTCCACTTAGTCAAAATAAACGCGCTATTCTTTTTTTATTTTTATTGAGGCGTGTTAAGTGATTTTTGTTTGTTTGACTTGTGAAACCCTAAGATCTAAATATTTGCTTTGCTTTACCTTAGTTCGGAGCGCAGCCAACGCTACGGGCTGATGAAGCCTCTGAAGCAGCGCCAAGAGCGCGAGGTTAAGCTGTTCGTTCTCTTTCTGTGCCTATGCGGTCGGTCTAAACTAGAGGCACTAAATAAGCTACACTTTATACACATCTTGGTGTTTAAAATGATGGTTGTCAGGTATCTGAAGCTTTATCTGAAATCACAGGAAACGCTTTTCCGTCCTCCACAAATGATTAAACAGTTCGCGACAAAGCAAAGCAATATTACGTGAGCTTCCTGACACCGCACTTTTGAATCACGACGATCGGCAGTTGCATTTGATTTGTTACTAACCACCAAGATGGCGGCGCCCACAACAATATCTGGGGGAAAAGTGCCGATACTCTAAGCGTAGCTCATTTAGCTCACAGGCTAAACCAAGTGCGGTGGGGGATCGTTGGCCGAGTGTGTGGTGGCACCGCAGATCAGAGCACGTGGAGAAATGCTCAAGCGCAAGCTCCGTTCAAAGCACGGAGCTCACGCTGCAGAACCTGTGGGGACTAAAGCCCCTCGATGTGTTTGCGTTGGTCTTTCAAGTAACCTCAAATGTGCCAGTGCACGAGGCCCGTCTCTCGAGCGGCCCTTGGAGGAAAATGGCGGCCCAGCACTAAAATGACTGGTCCTTGAAAGCGAATGGCAGCGGAGCACCCGCTCGTGGCACGTGTCTTGCGCGTTTCCGCAACAATGGTTGGCGGTACTTGTAAAAAACGCCTTTATCAAGGGGCTTTACCAGGGACCCTGGGTTCAGTCGCCCATCTGCATCCTACCGTCGTGCGATCGTGTACCACATATACTGCGTAATGCACGTTAAAGATCCCGACCTAACAGTTGTACTGCACCTTTTGTAATCGTCAACGGGTAACAATGCCGCCCTACGAAACTGCTGCTCTCTAAAAAACTAACGACTAATTTTGAATGCGCCGTTACATTGCATTTTTAATGTGTGTTCGCGTGTTCGCGTTCTTTTTTCTTTTTTTTTGTCGACATCTTTGATTATGCGGCTCTCACATGTGATGAAACAGACTATAGATGTCGGACTTCTGGAAAAATATTACATAACTAAGAAAATGGCACGTGAACGCAAAAGACAAAATCGCACATAATAAAAATAATTGAAATACTAGAATTGATTATAATTGTGTTTTCAAAGTTTTGAGCGCACCAAAAGCTATAAAAGCGAGCTCGATGCTTTGGAGGGTGCGCTTGTTCACTAGAAGTGTAGTTCAGGGCAGTATGCTCGCACTTGTATGTTCCGCTTCGCTCGCACGAAAAAACCAAATACATTACTGGTAATGTACCTATACTTCGTGTCACCCCATGATGGACTAAAGGTAAAAGATACGGGTCACCAGATCCAATCACAAGCCACTTAGAAATTGCGTGGTATTTCGCTTCGATGCACGTGTCGGTGCCTCTGTCTATAGATCACTAATGTGTATGGGTGGACAGTGGTTCGAATTGAACAGCACTGAGTGACTCATCAATTTTACATCGCAAAGAAAGCCACGACATAACAGACTCTTTGCAGTGTCGAAGCTATAGAAATGATGCAGCGTTTTTTGGTTCGGAGCATTATTCGTCCACCCCTATTCAATGTTAAGCATGTTATAGTTTAGCGTGTAACGTGATTGGACCTGGCGGCCCGTGGCTTTGGCCATTAGTCCATCGTAGGATCAGACAAAGTATAGTGAAACAAAGCTTACCTTCTGTATATGTGCAATGCCCTCAGTTTTCGCGTGATTACACGCTTGTTTATCATTATTGTTTTCGTTTCCCACTGCGATTCATTTCGTGCTCTTTTGTGTGTTACATGCATTAGAGACCAAGGTAACCCAGGAGAATTCTATTTCGCGGATTGTAAAAAAACCTATTCAACTTGCCACGTGTGCCACAATCAATACAAAATATTCTAAGTTTCACATGTAACCGCTTGCCTCAGTAAACATTGTTATTTGTCAAGAACAATTGCGATTATGAAATCACGTTGGAAAATCTCGTTCTAAGTATACGCGACCGGTGGCAGGCAGTGAATACTCATAGTCGGCGCCGAGATGATTGACAGGTGAAGTTTTTCTATCAACCCAGAGTTAGAATGTTTCCTTTTTTGTTGTAAGCAAACAGGAGACAGCTTACACCAAATCTGAGGGCAATAGAGTACTATGAGCATTCAAAAATAACGGTCTGAGCAGTATATATGTGTACAAGCTTTAGCTTTTGATGCACCCTTAAATTTCGATACGCTCAACGCTAGTGTAAAATGTTTCATTCTTCATCAGCGTACCATGTGCGTGCTTACACTATATTTTATACAACGTCAAACTCTATCCGTTTGCATCTTTTTTTATTTATGCACACCACTACTTGCGCGCATAAATCACCAAATTAAAACTAATACAGGATGTCACAAAAAAAATTTACGGGGTTCTTTTTTTTACCGCAAAAATAAACTACGCATCGCCTAACGCTCACTCTCCGCCCAAAGGTAGCGCTAGGTCACAACCATATGCCAAAGTTTCATCCCGAACGGACACCTTATTCAAAAGTTACAAGTGGTTTCCTGAAAATTTCAATGGGAAAATGGAGCCCATTTTTGCCCGTTTCCGGTTTCTGGTGGGTTTCATGTATTCGAAAACCCCGTCGGCCGCCATTTTCCTATTGAACTTTTCAGAAAATCACTTATAAATTTCGAATAAGGTATCGGATTGGGCTGAAACTTTGACATCTGTTTGTGACCTCTAGCGCTACCTTTGGGCGGAGAATGAGTGTTCGGCGATACCTAATTTATTGTTGCAATAAAAAAAATAAAAAACTGTAATTTTTTTGTGACACTTTGTACATTGTTTAAACTATGTGCAAAAGCTATCCACAGACCCAGAATCGTTGCCTGGCCATTCATTGCATTTATCACTGGATTCGTATTAAAACTAATTCTTATCATTTATTGCTGTGAGTTAATTGTTAACCTCGGCATTTTTTTTTTATTATTATGACTCCCGCACCAGTCCTACTTTCGGTTTACCAAACTCAATATCAAAACCAGAGTGTCATTTTTTGTGTTTTCCAGTCTCGTGGTTTTGGACATAATAAACACCCAGCTACCTAAATGAGACACCAGACCGCCAGAAAAATAGTTCATTTGTTTTGATTTTTTAGGTAGTTAATTCCTCAAGCTAGAATTTCGGAAACCCAAGTCTATCACGTCATTACGTTTTCCATCCACAAAGAGCCAAACACATGCGCGACAAAAGGGCCGGCCCGTCATGTTGCCACCCGCAGAGCCGAGAAACCAACGCTCGGTCACGGACTTGTAGAAGATTCGCGTTCATTCTTGCACCAGACGTAACTTTTGCCCTGCTTTCTTGTTCTCGAAAGTGCCAGTTCATCCTCGCCCCGAGCGCGCGACGCTGGAACCTTTTTGACGAACTTTCGAGATAGTGACGCACTGTAGATAAGCAGCTGCCCGCGACCTTGTCGAGTCACTCTCGCTCTCGCTCTCTGTTACGCTGCCGAATCGCCGCCTGCTTTTCTGCTGCTTCGACGCTCTTTCTCTTTACTTATTCTGTTTGGCACAAGTTCGCCGACTAAACCTTTATTTTTCAGTTCACTGTTCGTCCTCTCGTCACCTTCATTCGTGACAATATGAATCTGATCACATTGAAATATGTGTAATTGGCCTCTGAAATCTCCGATAACGGCGCACAGGCAATTTTACAATTTTCAACGCGTCGGTGGTTTTGTTGTGCATGTGCCTCGCCGTTTGGCTCAGGACAATTTTCGCCTTTTGTTCTGCCCACATTTGCTGGAGACGTGACCTCGGAGCGTAGGCAACTGGCCCCCTTGCACGAGAACTGGCGCAGCCGTTCACGTTCCAAAGAAAGCTCGCGCAGAGAAAAAAGGGCAAGGGACCAGGGATGTCTAATTCAGGATATAGAAAAATACCCCACTGTATCGAAGCGCCACCACACACGATTTCTCGCATTGATGTACAGGCCTGGAAGGAGATCCCACCGCCATCTGTTGGTTCAGAATCACACTAACCAAGGGTGGGGTTGCACCGGAGTGATAAAAAATTGTGGCCTGCTGGGGAAATTTTCCCTGAGTCTTGTGCCGCGATAGAATTGTCTATCGCAGAAGCAACTTGTCACCGGGCGGCCCGCGCGTTTGAGCTAGTCGAAACGCGCGAGTCGCCCTACAGTGCTCGGCCTTCCTTGTTCGGGAAGGTCGGCGCTCCTATGAATCAGGCCATCGATACATGTGAACATACCGAGGTGAGAGGTCAGTTATCTCTACCCGCGGCGCAGGAGCCCCGCGAGCGGAGAGTCCTGCGCAAGAGGCTATGTCAGTGCGAAGGACAGAGGAGCTGATCGCGGAGACGAAAGTCTCCGCGATTGAAAATAGAAATACCTGCGAGATTGGTATTAATCCCGATGGCTGTGTCGTCGGGTGGTCTGGAACATCAGACGATCGTATCCCGAGGCGGCCGCCGTCAGTCAGCTGTCCGAGAGGATCGCGGTGACGGAAGGAGCGTAAGCCTAATAAGCCTAGCGACTCCGAGCACCAGCGAAGAAACGGGAAAGGTTTCTCGCATTTACATTATGTATAGGGAGCAAAGTTTGCGCATTATCAGCTGGCCACTATAAGAGCTGTTCGCCAACAGATGGTACGTAAAGAGTTGGCCATTGTCACCGAAAAACTGTCCTGTGCTCTAAATCGCCGAACAAACATCGGCGTTTATCAGGCTGGTTATATATAATTAAAGAAAAAAGTATATCAGTACGTTCCTTTACTGTTCTGGCTTAGCGATGTTCGGAGCGCCTGGAACGCTATAGCGTGTATAGAAACTGAGCATATTAGAAGGAGATTGAAGCGGGCGGGGGCGCCAGAGAACCGAGCTCGGACTGGAATGTTTTGAGGGTACTGGCTAGGCGCGAAGCTATAGGCTGCCTCCGTCTCTACTCACTCTTCGAACGCTTTCGATAGCGAACTCCGGACGCCGGCATCCGTCGTTCGAACGCGTTCGAAGAGTGGGTAGAGACAAAGGCAGCTGCTTTGCCTCTGCCCACTGATAATAAAGAGTTTTAGTAGATCGCGTTTCCCCCTCCGCTAAGCCCTCCGCAACGAAGAAATTGCCACTGCGCCTGCGTGCCGATGGCCTTGGCTGTTGACTTCCGGGTAGCGGAGGGGCTTAGCGGAGGGGAAACACGATCTACTAAAACTTCCTAATCTCATTCAAAGCTCGACTCTCTGTCGTCCCCGCACGATCGGATCTCCTCCTCTTTCTCAGTTTCTATCCCTCACTGACAAGGTAACGACGACGGGAAGAGCTCCAGTTGTTCCAGCGCGACCTTTCTGGCTGCGACAACACTTCGGCGCATTGTGCACCTCGAGCGCGTGCGCGCAGCCAAAGTACGGCAGAAGCATAGCCTCCTATATACTGACAAAGCCTGGCAGATCGCCACGAGAAATGGCCGCCGAAATGGCAAAAGGTGGAGCGGCAGACAGGGCAGACAACACACTTCTCCCGAGCGAACAAGTGCGTTTCGGGTCCTCGCACCTGCAAAAGGTGTGGTGCGCTGACGTCCAGGTTCCCCGAGAAATGGCTATTTGATACTCTATGCTACCGGATCATCGCGCTCCAAATCTGCGACCGAGTACTCTATAGCTCCGTCGTCGAACTGCCAGGCTTTGCGAGCACAGAGGAGGCTGTGGCAGAAGGCATGGAGCGCGTGCTGAAGGCCCGGCGTTTGAAAGACGCGCCGCTGTTCTCATTCTGCAAGTAAGCTGTTATGCGTTGATTTTGTTCGTACATTGGAACTGGCGTTTTTCCGGTCACAGCATATCGGTCGGTTTACACGTCCGCTTGTTGCGGAAGCTGCAGACTCAAATTTGACATGGTCGCCCAACGAGGCTCTAAGGGTCCTCGCACGCTTTAACGTGACGAATCCATGCGCGCTGTATATATAGTGACTGCCATTTGGTCCCCGCTAACATGAGATCGTAGGACTGTACGGACGAGGCGACGGAGGGGCGGAAACGGCTGACGGCGGCGACGCTCGAGAGCACCCGTCACCTCTATCAGATCACGCTCGACCGAATCCGATGCGCTCTTGTCCGTGCTCGAAGGTTGCACGGCGTTGTTATTCCAGAGCCCCTTCCTCCCCGTCAGGCGTGACCGGGTCTGCGCGCTTTATCCGCCCGAGGATCGGAAGAGGCAACATTGGTCGCCGTCGGCGGTCTGAGCGGTGGTAACAACGGCTATCGTTCGATGAGGAGCTGCACTTGTAACGCGATAATATCTGCGATAAAAGCTGCTTTTTGTATACATGCGTAACGCGCGGCAACACTTGTCTCGGTGTGGGCGCTCTTTGTGTACGCTGGTCACGTTTGAGCTCCGCGATAGACTCCTTTCATCGGCTACTTCTTCTTTCGTGCTCTACAAAGGGGATGGAGAGAAAGAGAGACACACACACGCACACACATATTTTATTTTAAGATAACTCCTGGTCCGAGTCGTCGTTAGGCGATGGAGGGCTCCGCTACAGCGATAGCTGTTGCGGGCTTTTCCTACCGCTGGAAATGACGTCCGTTGTTGATGCATGTAGTTGGCGTAGCAGGCTGACCGTCGTCGATGCATTGCCAAATCCTCGAAAGAGATTGCCCACCGCCCTCGGGTATCGAACCCGGGTCCGCTGCGTGCGGAGCGGAGGCGTTACTAGCTGAGCTACTGCCGCAAAAGCGTTCGGAACAAAATGGTCAGATGTCTATTTCGTTCCGAACGCTTTTGTTCACGAACCCCACGATGCTTGAATGCGACGCCGATGCCCAACGAATTCCCCACGACATGTCGCAGCTATCGCTATGACTGCACTACGAGCTAACGCAGGACTGCTGAGTATTTATTGGATGTCACCGGTTCTGTTTCGAGGATGGTGTATAGACCCCTTTCACAGGTTTGTGCCTCTGTTTCCCATTCAAATGTAATTACCCCGACCCCCCCCCCCCAAAAAAAAAAAAAATAAAATGAAATAAAAAAAAAAGAAGGAAAGAAAAATAGTAAATACTGCGAAGACTATGCGAGTCCGCCATTGTTTGGGCACGTGCTCCGAGTATCTATATAGACACACTCAACTCACTGACGTCACGCCACTGCGGTAAAGGCTACTGTCGGTGAACTGCGCATGCGCAAACACTTCACCCCTCCCGAGTTTGGTTTCTGCGCAAGCGCAGTGCCCAAAGTGTGAGCAAAGCGGGCTTGGTTATAAACACTATATTGGTGTATATATGTTGGTGTATATTCGAGGGAGGAGAGCTGGTATCCAATCAGGCACTTCGTGGCCAAGGAATGGCGACCAGACTAAAATGTCGAGCTAAGGTGCTAAAGGCGCTGAAGACGAGACTATAGTTCTAGGGCCGTCTTCGTGTCCGTGTCTTTGTCTGCCCTTCGCGCTACTGGCGTTCAAAGCGGCGACCGCCAACGTTGCTCGACGGGGTTTAGAAAGTGGTCTATCGTAGAGCGACACACTGCGTTCTGATTGGTGCCTGTTGTGCGTGCGCGTGAAGTAACTTTGGTAGGCTCCAGAGTGCCGCACGGGCCGGGACATTCTTTTTGCCTCCAAGATAAGGGAGGCTATACTTGGTTTTACCATAAACACGGTCGACGGTATACGAGCTGATGGAACCAACCAGACGTCGTCGAAAGCGCACCATTGTGGTGTTGGTCATGTTTCTGTGCGTGCTCTATCGTCCCCGAACCAATCATAAACGGAAGAGGCCCAGCGACTTGCGCTTTTCAAGCTCCTCGATTTGCCCGATTAGCTCGTAGCGTCGGCTGCGTCTGGGCTTAAGCTGAAACGAAGTATAAAAGGGGAGGTGCGATGATCGCATGGCAAAGAGCGGTCCCTTGCTTCGAGCATATATACAGACCGCAGTGTATCCGTTAAGTAACGCCAGACATGTCCAACTTACTAAGAAAAGTAATTAAGTAAAGTTACAGGGTATTGGCCTTAAAAGTATTTTTGAGTAGAGTAGAAACCACTCGAATGAAAAGTAATTGAGTAAATTATCAAGCACCGTAAAAAGTAGCTAATCACTTTTGAAGTTACTTTTATAGTTTTTTTTTATGGTAACAAGAAACTACATCGGTTTTGATCCGTTAGCGAAATTCTGTATAGTCAAATATAAAGCGGGTTGTGTTTTCACAGAAACGCTTTAACAGCTGGTTCTGCTTCTGCGTGCCTAATTGTATTGCATTTTTTTTGGTAAATAATGTACTGCGGATGTGTCATTTCTACTTTGAGGTTTAGCACTGCCTGAGCTTGATTTTGCAGGCAATGTTTGCTTGTTCACAGTGTTGCGTAGAGTACGTCTAAAACTACTCGAAGTAAAGTACAGAAGTAAATGTGAAGTTATGTACTTCAAGTAAAGTAATAAGTACACCGGGCACAATGTACTACTTCAAGTAAAGTACTATAAATACCATGTACAGCGCAGGCGAAATAGGTTGAACGCACTTTATACTGGCTGCATAAATCGGTTTCTTAACTTATCGCGTTCGGATTTACTACAGAGGTGCTCGAAGCTGGTGCATTTATTAATTGAGAGTATGAATCTATCAAACATCCGGGGTCAAAATAAAATAAAAACTGGTTTTGGGCATGGAAAAATTTCCGCTAAGCCTTTTATCTCAAAATCACCCGAAAATTGTTGCGGGCTATTTTGGCGTTTACTACGATTGAAACATTTGTGTAATGGAAAGAAAATGAATGGGCTCACCTATTCTTCACTTCATCCGTCCCAAATAAGCGCAGCAGTAACACGTAATATTTGTTTAGTGTACATGCAAAGTATCGGATAACATTTTTTATTATTTTTTGATATATACCTAGGTGAGCCAATCTCTCCACAACTTTAGCGAAAGCTTCCGTCAACTTCAGGCACCTCTGTAGTAAATCCCAGTGCGATGAGTTACACCGATTTATGCGGTCAGTTTAAACTGCGTTCAATCATTTCGCCCACGCTGTACTTTCAAAGCAAAGTGCATTGTACAAGTACGTTTTAACACAATCTTTCATGACAGCCTTTCATCCTTTATACAGTTTATTATTTTTTTTTCTGGTATGCCTACTCGGAGGTGCATCAGTTTTTTGGGAAATGGAGGCAAATATTGGATAAAGGCAAGTCGCCACAGAGTAGTTGTCTTACTCTCGCTGACGAACTATTTAACACCATAAACTTACAAGGCAGTTATTTGTACCGGTCTTATAGTCGTCATTGCTTCACTTGGAGAAAGGACCAGATGACGTCTCGAAAGACGATAGCTCGTTTTCACATGACGATACGGCAGTTTGTGTTTTCAAACTTGAGGAATGTACTTTAAAGTCGGGAGTTCTACTTTCCTCGGAAAGTACCAGAAAAAATACTTTAGTAAAGTACAAGTACATTCTCAAAGCATGTACTTCAAGTAAAGTACAGGTTTTTAAAACCTACTTGAAGTAGTACTTTAAGTACCATGTAGCTTACAGTAAGTACTTCCCAACACTACTTGTTTATTATTTTTTATGTAAAAGCGTTGGGGGAATTACTAATGTTTATTGCAGATCAGAGTACTTCCCAACCCCACACACTTCATTATCTTTTTATGTAATAACACTGGGGGAATCACTGAGGTTTCTCGAATGATCTTTGAGTCTTAGAAGACCTGTATATTCTGATTTTCGGGAGGAATAGCAACGCTAACAGCTTACCTATGCGTTAGCTCTTTAGCACACGATTCTTCAAGTAGAGTACAAACGACGGGAGCACCATATGAGCTTCAGAGCTGGTGGTCCATTTCGTTCCCTCATTTGCGTGAAGATCCAGTGTGTACACCTCCTCTAGTGGACGAGGCTTTCTACTTTGGGAAGAAGCGGGGACAAGCCCTTTCTTCAAATGCGCCGTGTCTCCTTGAGCTTCGGGACACAAAGAAACGCCAGTCTTCGGCGCTAATCCCGCAGTTGCTCCGCCTCACTTGCGACCGTCTGTCCGCTCCCGCGCCTCGTTGCAGGAACGTTGTTGCAGTGGAAGGCTCGTAAAAATGATAGGAGGTTTCAAACCCTCCAAACCACTCCTTTTACTCCCTGGCTACGCCACATGCTTCCCCTCTTTGCAAATATAAGCTGATCTTCCTACATCTTATCTCTTTGTGCGGGAATGTTTGTTGATAAGCAAACCAACCGCTGATATTCGAAAGTAATTTGTAATTGTAGTTGAAGTTACTCAGAAAAAGTAGTGAAAGTGAACTGCTAAATACGGGAATAAAAATGTAATTGAAAGTTACTAAGCTACTCAGAAAAGTGGCTAAACTATAATAACTTGAATAGAGTAGTTGAACTACGTTCAAGTCTGAGTAGCACCATTCCGCGCCTCGGGGCCATCAGAGCAGAGGAAGCTAACAAAAATAGGCGGATTGACGGCAATATTACTTTCTGCAAAGGTACCGTTTAGCCGTAAATTGCGCACACGACCCCTTATGTTAACACAGAACGTGTTTATCGATTATTTTTTATGAGAACATTGTCACGAAGGAGCGTCACGAACGAGTGTCACGAACGAGCGTCGTGGACGAGCGTTACACTTTTATAAAAAATAAATAAAAATAAAAATAAATAAAAATGTATTGGAACAAATGTGTGCGGTTTGTGCGGGACACATGGTGTGCTCCCTGGTCTTTGTCACACGATCAAGCTTGTGTAATCGTTTATATTTCCCGCCTGCTCGCTTTTACTTAGACCTCAATGTTTAAGGGATTCATTGGTCTTTGGTTTTGTGGCGCTGCAGCCAGCTAACAAACGGCACCGTGATGTCAGTCACACAGGAGGAATGAACCGCGGGACCACCCTCAGCCGCTGGAAGACGCGATTGATCGTCACATCTCCGCATCTAGCGCATGATAGCTCTGTTTGCAATCCGCGGGTCCGGAATCAAAGTCCGGCAAGCGCGCGCACTCTCCACTTTGGCGGCCGAGAAAAATACGTGTGCGAGACTCACGAACGTTCAAATGTTACCAAAGACGGGTTCTCATAGAAACATCTGTAAAGACGGACGTGAGCGAACCTCTTTGTCATCTCTGGTCCGACTGATGATGTTACAAGCCGCAGCGTCCGCCGTTTTTTTTTCTTTCCCCGGAGCGTTTATGTCTTTCTTTGGACGTGTTCGAGGAACATTCATGTCCTGACCATGATGGCGTGAGCAGATACGGATCTCCCCGAAGGCTAGTGCGCCACACACATGTATCTCTGTCAACTATAGAATGGAGCGGCTTCAGTGAATACTCCGAGGTTTCCTGATCTACACGCGGGCCAAGGTAAATCGTCTGATGCGCCGAGATTTGGAAAGGCGTACGAGATAGGGAACAAATCGAGCAGGGTCATGGCGACTGGTGTGTCTCTATCGAGGCAACAATCGCGAGTCGTGATGAGCCTCGCCTCACTTAAGCGCGGTTCAAACAGACCCGGACTACGGAACCCGGGCCAGCCCGTGAGGCGGAAGCCGTAGTGACGTCAGCGCTCCCTCCGTACCGGGCGGTGACGTAATTACGGCTTCCGCCATCCGGGTCAGGAGTTGAAAAATTTTCAACTTTTTCCTGCCCGGGTTGTGACGTAGGTTTCCGTATTTTCTCCGCGGCCAATCAGCGCGGCGCGCTTCCTCCTCCGCCCTCCTTGCCACCGACGTTCACGCGGTTCCGCGTGCGAAGGTGCGAATGCCTCAGATGCTCCGTGCTTGCTTGTGAGGATGGCTGCGACGGTGAACTTCTTGCCCGTCTCCGACGCGAGGAAGGCTGCAGAGTGCCGCTGCCGCGAAGAGGGCTGAAGTTGCCGCTGCGTTTGACGTACCCGAGAAAACCTATAAATTAATTCAGCTAGTTCAGCGGTACCCCTGGATCTACGACAGGTATCGTAGCGACCACAACCACCAGGACAAGCGAAAGACCTTGATACTGCTTTTAATACTTTATTCACATGGTTTCGAAGACACGGGAGGTGGATGCAACCCGATGAAACGGCATCTTCAATGCAAATATGAGTGGCCTTCAGAAAGGCCGTTTGTAGAGGCAGGCAGTGGTTGGCTTGCTGGCTGCAAAGAGACCGGAAAGGCAGTGGGATGCACTTAAAAGGTTAAAATGGTGAACGACACCGGTACGCACTGTAGATGAGTTTTTAGGCAGTACTGTACGACCGCTAGCCTAGAATCTTTAACACCCGTCACGCAGTAGTGAAACACGAACGTCTGCTGTTACGATGCTCATCCAGATCGAAACGCGCCGGGGTGGGGATTGAACCCAAGATCCCTGGGTTCTGCAGCGCGAGCTTTCGTGCAGAATTCACTCACAAGCAGCTTGTAAGCACACATCCTAGCTAGCACAAAAGGACAAGGAAGCACAACGGGCTTCCGTCATACATGCACTCAAGGGAGCACAACATAGTAAACAGAAAGAGTGTGTCGTATCAGCTGCACATCTGCATACCATTGCTATTTTTTAATAGCACAGACGCAGTAAAATATGACAAGCGGGTGACTGTTACGAAAGCTTCTCTCGTGATCCTGCCGCGTTAAAAATGATATAAACGTGGTTCCACTGCGGGAGCGCACGCTCCACGTGAGTATTCCTGTGAGCGACGCGCGGGCCCACGTGGAACGCCACTTGATATATAACATGAAAATAATCCAAAATAAAAAGCAGCACACCCTACCTGGCTCGTGACATTCGGAAGCACTCGAAGAAGTCCCGGCCGTCGGGATCTTCGTACATCAGTCTCACGATGGTGGCATACTCGCCGAGCATTTTCCGAGACTTCAGGAGCTCGCGGACGGCCTTTCGCTTCTTTTTCTTCACGCTCCGCAGGTACTGCTCACACGCAGCCACGAAAGTAGTCAGCCGACGCCAGTCGATAGTTCTTGCATATGTGACGTACCTCATCACACAAAGGTTCATAAGTGAGGCAAATCAAGCTTCGTAGTCGGGATCCTGCCGAGACGACGCCATCGCGAAAAAAGCGACGAAAACGAGGCACCAGTGCCGCTCTAGACGGAGCGCGAAGCGTGCCCGGCGCCCGGCGTGCCCGGCATCGCCTGCCTCGCCCGCGACGGCGACACGGCGACGACTCTGGACGACTCCGCTTGACGACAGCCGTTGATTGGTTGCCTGGGGAGCCGCCGTGACGTCAGCTCCCGTATGCCAGGGCCCGTCCGCGCGCCGCTCAAACCAAACCGTGGCGTCGGCACCCGTAAACGGACGCCGGACGTGATTACGTCACTACGGCTTCCGCCACACGGGCTGGCCCGGGTTCCGTAGTCCGGGCCTGTTTGAACCGCGCTTTAGGGCCTTGCTCCGCCGGCAGCACACGCTCTGCAGAGATGACCGCCTCGTTTCTCAAAGAAAATGAGCGCCGGGGAAAGAAGAGACGGACAAGATGCGGAGGTTTTCCGTTATGTGTCGGCGCATGCCGAGCTTTGTAGCGTTGACCTGAACAGCTGTCACTGGCTCAATTGCTTTCCCGTTTTACCCCTGTAATCACCAGCGCGCGCCTAATAATGTGAGACTGTCGTTGGTACACTAATGAGTATACTAAATCTAGCATGTATTTCTTTGAAAATATTCTTTACTTATTTATTTATAACCATAATGACATTATTTTAGAGGTGCGGGAAAGTCAATTACCTGCAATATTGAAAAAAAAATGCGAACACACAAAGGAAACTTACATACAAACAGCTGCTAAAAGTGAAAGAAAGCATAAGCAATGAAAGTAAATTCGTGAACGAAGAAAAGAAAACTTGTCTGGATTCGCTTTCACGTAAGTGTAGCTTCAGCGAACTGCCAAAGAGTTTCGCCAGTGGCCGAAACCACAGCGTCAGGGACTGTTCCACTGAGTTATGGATCTTTAGAAAAAAACAAAAAAAAAACGTTTTTTTTCAGCATCTTTACATCTCTATTCAGGTCTTGTAGTTTGAGGGATGTTGTACGCGCCAAGGCCTCGGTCAGCTGGAGGAACGCCTCCTCCTGCGGCGCCTCCCAGCTCCAGGGAGCCGCTTTCCTCAGCAATTGCGTGAGGGGTGCCTGCATGGCTGCGCAGTTCGGGATGTAGGCTCGGTAGTATCCTATCATGCCGAGAAAACGGCGCACTCCCCCGACATCGGTAGGGACAGGGAACTCCAAGATCGCCCGCAACTTGTCCGCGTCGGGGAAACTTTTCCTCTCTCGATCCGGAATCCCAACAAGCTGATCTCAGAAGCTCCAATTTGGGCTTTAGTCGGGTTTAGTGTGAGGCCGGCGATCCGCAGTTTGCGCAACACGTTTTCGAGGTGACGAAGGTGGTCCTCGAAAGTTTCCGAGTACACAATGATGTCGTCTAGGTACGCGAGCGCGTGCGGCCATTTGGCATCTCCGAGCACCCCGTCGATCAACCGCTGAAATGTCATCGGTGCACCTGTTAATCCGAACGGCATCCGAGTGAACTCGAACAAGCCTCGGTGACACACGAATGCAGTTTTGCTTTCGTCGCCCGGGCTCATCTCCACTTGGAGGTAGCCTTTGCTTGCGTCGAGGGTAGTGAAATAGTTGGCCGTCCCCAGATTCGAGATGATTTCTTCGATGCTGGGAAACGGATACGCATCTTTTACGGTCACCGCGTTCAAGCGCCGATAATCGACGCAGAGTCTCGATGTTCCGTTCTTCTTTGGCACCAAAACCACCGGGAATCCCCAGGGTTCTGATGACCAGCGAATGATTCCTGACTCCAAGAGCTCATCGACTGCGCCATCTATCGCTTTTCGGTTGGCCAGGCTCACAGGACGCGGATTGGACTTCCAAGCGCGCGCGTCCCCAATTGCAATGCGATGTTGCACCTGCTTGGTGCAGCCCGGTTGTTCGGTGAACATTTCGTCAAAGTTGTGCAGCAAAGCCGCCAACCTCTCTCGCTCTGGTCGGGACAGTCCCTCGGCATTGGCCAACGGGTGGCCCATTGCGTCGCAGTGCTCGGCGGAGCTCGGAGTTGGGTGACTCATGGCGTCGTCGCGGTCAGTTCTTTCCTGTTCTGTCGCTTTTCCCAGCGCTGCCGCCATGGTCCCCGTAGAGCTTTCTCGGAAACTTGAAAGGGGTGCCTGTGCCCCCTCTCGGTACCCGCCACTTGCCACATCAATGATGATGCCGGTGTTGGCCAGGAAATCCCGTCCAAGAATGATGGGCACGGTCAGCCCGGCCAAATGGACGAACCGCTGTCTCTGCGCGCGTTGATTCCAACGTACCACGAGACGCACTGCTCCCCTCGATGTCGTCGACCCACAAGCCAACTGGAAAGTGGTCTCCCCATGCCTCACCCAAACGGACTTCTGTTGGAGATGCCTGAGGACCTCGTCCCCAATTAGCGACGCACTAGCCCCGCTATCCAGAAGAGCTGCGAACTCCTTTCCCGCCACTGTCAGGGAAATAAATGGGGCCGCGGTGCGTGTCGCTGTTCCGACTCGATACGCCGTCGGCACGCACACCGTCGATGGGATGTCGGGGACCCGCTCGTTGGTCTGTTTCGCCGCCGATAACTTTATCGGCGGCCTCCTCCGTTTCCCGAAATCTCCCTTATGCAGTCGCGCCTATAGTGCCCGATTTCGTGGCACAGAAAGCAGCGGCCTCGCCAACCTGGGATAGGATTCTCCCCAGTGGGACGTCCGATGCGCTCACCCCTTTGTGGCAGCGGGTAGGCGGCAGTCTGCTCCTGCGCTGCGGCGATCCGTGGTGCGCCAGTCGGCCGGAATTCCGTCGCGTGGACGGCCGCCCTCCTTCCTAGGCGCGATCCTGGCTCCAAGGCGTCGTCCGTGAGCTCCCAGGGATTTCCGCTCGGCTCACCGCTGGCCGCCGCCATTGCGGCCTCCCCCGTCGATACCCACGTGGTACCGGCCCGTGCCAAGCGCATCGGGGTTCGAGCGTGTCGGTCGGTGCTGGGGGAAGGTGGTACCTGCGCTCCGCTAGTATGTCGGCCTGAACCCTGCGCGCGTCCTGTGCGAGCTCACTCAGGCTTCCGAATGGGCGCCCACGCAGATACCGCGAAAAGGTGAGATGCGCCTGCCTCACAACCCGCTCGACCTGCTCCTGGTTCGTAGCCTTCGGATCGGCGATCTGCAGGAGTTCCTGCATTGCCCGCAGGTACTCCGCGAAGGGCTCAGCGGGAGCCTGCGTTCTTTCCTCCAGTTCCCTGCGCATTCCTGGCAGGTAGTCTGCCGGCAAGAATTCTTGTCGGAAGAGGGCCGTGAACTCGTCGAGTGTTCCGGCTGACTCGCCCACAAGGCGATGCCACGTGGCCGCCGGGCCTACGAGAGCCACCGGCAGAACCCTGCCTAGCGTCTCCTTCTCGGTCAGGCCGGTAGCCTTCCGATATCGCTGGATTGCCGGCAAGAAGTCGGTCGCGCTCATAGCTCGATCGCTGTGTCCGCTGTACTCCGGCACCGGAATACGGATGAGGGTTTTCGGCGTCGGCGTTTCCCTCTGCATGCTCTGTAAGGCGTGCGCGAACGCCGCAACCAGCGCCGTGGATTCACGGGACATCTCCGTGCTTTGCGGCATAGACACCACAGGCGACACCGTCGGCGTGTCCGGACTCAGCGCTGCGGTCATCGCCGCGGAGTTCCGCTCCGCCAGCCCCGTCGACGTCGCGACGTCGGCCAAAAACATTAAATCTGTGAGGGCGAAATTACCCGTGGCCATCTCGAACACTTGTTTGGACGTACCCTTCCCACCTTCGCAGTGCCGCGGTATAGACCCGCCAACCAGGGGGACCGCCCCGCGTAAACTTTCACGCAGTGTCGTCGACGGAAGTTGCCACCGTAATTACGGCTCGCCTGCCCCAACGTTGATGCGCCATTTGTAGGAATTCGCGTACCGCCGTCGATACGCCGTTTCCCACGTGGTCCGTCAACAACCCGAGTCCAGCTTGGTTCTTTCACGGGAGCGGGATTCCGCTCCCCGTTTATTGGTACATAAAAACACAACGCTACAAAACACTCAATCTATACTAGAAATACACGCGACATTACTCAAATATTTACAAACGTACGTTAAGCCCAAAGCTAAACACAAAGAGGGCCACCAGGCCTCGTGTCCCGCTAATGCCCGAGAGCAGTTGCTTCCACTTGCCTATCTTGAGCCCCGGCCGAAGTTCTCAGAGACTTTTGCCTCCCGGTTACCCGACTATATCGACCGATGGGCGAGGAGGTTTCTCCTCGCCCGCCATGGGGCGCCTGCAGCGCCATCCAGTGGCTAGGAGAGAGAGCGGCACGTCGGGAGCCGAATTCGAGATCCCGATCGACCCCGCGGCGACACGACCATGTGATCGTGTCTGAGGCGAGGCAACTGAATAGCTGCCTCGCGGCCAAGATGGCTAAATGGTTTGATGGGCGCCCTCGTGAATGCACGGTGCGCCATAACCCCCAAGCTGCAATTTGAAGAGGCGCAGCTTTCCTTGGAACGCGAAGATCGCGCTCATCATGTCGAAAAATGAGATGGTTGTCACGAACTTTCTGGAACGTGGACGAAGGGGGCCGAAGCACCCGCCGAGAGAGAGACGACTTGCAGCCTGGTTGAGGGTGGACGATGACTGACCGGGGCAGCGCGAGCTCCCCGGCGTTTATTGTCGCGGTGACCAATGTTGCCCGCCGAGGCTGGCGGCCATCGGCGGGTGGACTGGAGGGGGCGCTACCTACTGGTGACATCCCTCCCCCCCAGTTTGTTTTCTAAAAACAAAATACATAAATAAACTACGCACACGGCCGACACCAACTCGGCGTCTGGTCGTGCCAAGTCCTGGCCGGTCGACGGCGATGGCTACCCCGGCGAGTAGCGGTCAGGTGGCCTTCGCTGCCGCGTACTCCGCCTGGTCGCTGGTGTCGACGGGCCGGGTGTGGCAACGCCGGGCGCTGCCTGTGCCGGTCGCGCTCCACCCGGTGGAGCCGCAGGGACCGGATTGGTGAGTGGCACCGGTCCAACTGGTGCCACAGGACTGGTGACGCTTGTTGCCTCCGAGGTGGGTGGTGGTCCACTGGCCAAGGCCGGTGCTGACGTTGGTCCCCCTGCTGGCTGCTCTCCCGAAGTGACGGCCGAGGGTACAAGCCCGGTCCCGAGGCGAGGCCTGACATGGTCGGCGTGCCGGTGCCAGGTGGTCCCGTCGGGCATGCGGACGAGCAGCGACGAGGCGCTCGCTGGCGATACCACATGTCCGGCAGACCAGGGTGGGCCAGGACGGAAGTTCCTGGCGTAGACCGACGCTCCCGGCTCCGGCAAAGGCCCGGGACGGCACCCTCGGTCAGCAGCCAGCTTCTGCTTCAGCTGCTTCAGGAGCGCAGTGGACCGGAGGTCTGGATGCAAGACGTCCAGGGGTGTCTTGACCATCCGGCCCAGCAGAAGCTCGCAGGGGGCACGGCCAGTGACGTCGTGGGGTGTGGTCCGGTACTGGAAGAGTACCCGGGCCACTTGCGTCCGGAAATCCCCGGGCTGGCTCTTCTTGAGCTTGTTCTTGATGGTCTGTACCACCCGCTCGGCTGCACCATTGGAAGCGGGGTGGTACGGCGGAACCAGCATCCGGCGGATCCCGTTCTTCTGCAGCCACTCCAGGTACTCGGCGCTGGCGAAAGCGGGACCATTGTCGGACACAATAATGTCCGGCAATCCCTGCGCCGCGAAGACTTGCCGCAGCGCCGCAATGGTCGCGCTCGCCGACGGAGTGGTGACTGGCAGTGCCTCCACCCACTTCGAGAAGGCGTCCACTACCACCAGGAAGTAGTGGCCCTTGAAGGGTCCCGCATAGTCCACGTGCAAGCGGGACCAGGGCCTCTGTGGGAACGGCCAGGGGGTGATCTCCACATGACGCGAGGCTCGCTGGTTCTCCTGGCAGACCTGGCAGCCTTGCACCTGGTGCACGATGTCCTGGTCCAGGCCAGGCCACCAAACGTGCGACCGTGCCACCATCTTGGTCTTCTCCACGCCAGGATGCCCCGCGTGCAGCAACTCCAGGACCTTGGCCCGGAGACTTTGTGGAATCACCACCCTGGAACCCCACAGCAGGCAGCCCTGCTCCAAGCTCAGCTCGGTGGTCTTGTGGCTGTAGGCCTGGTGACGCAGCTCCTCCCCTCGGGATACCGCCTTGACCACCTGAGACAGGACCGGGTCCCGGCTGGTCGCCTGCGCCACCGCAGTCCTGGTGAGCACCCCCGGGTAGGCCCGCTCCAGCAGGAACACGTCAGCTGGCTCTGGAACGGCAGCAGGCACCTCCGGCAGGGGCAGGCGGCTCAGGGCGTCGGCAGGTCCCAGGTCCTTCCCAGGGCGGTAGACCAGCTTGTAGCGGTAGGCAGCCAGCGTCAAGGCCCAGCGTACCACACGAGGCGAGGCTTGCACTGGAACCGCCTTGTCAGGTCCCAGCAGCCCCAGCAGCGGCTTGTGGTCCGTGACCGCCTCGAATTGCCGGCCCCACAGGTACTGGTGGAAGCGCCCGACCCCGAACATGAGCGCCAGGCCTTCCCTGTCGAGCTGGCTGTAGCGTTGCTCCGCCGCATGAAGTCGACGAGAAGCAAACGCCACAGGGTGTTCCTGACCATCCTGACCCCGGTGCGACAGGACGGCTCCTACCCCGTACGGCGACGCATCCACGGTGAGGACTACAGGCTTGGCCGGATCGTAGTGCACCAACACAGGAGCCTTGACGACCAACTCCTTGCTGTGCTGGAAGGCCAAGTCCTGCTCCTTCTTCCAGGCCCACTGCTGACCATCGCGAAGCAGACGATGCAGCGGCTCTAGATGCGTCGACAGGTTGGGCAGGAACCTCCTGTAGAAGTTGATGAGGCCGAGGTAGCTCTGAAGCTCCTTCTTGCTCTTGGGCTTCGGCGCCTTGAGCACGGCCTCAATCTTGCGGGGAGCCGGGGCCAGGCCAGCCTGGGAGATGATGTGTCCCAGGTACTCCACGCTGGGGGTCAGGAACACGCACTTGTCCAGCCTCAGCTTGAGACCGGCGTCCTGCAGTCGTGTCAGGACCTTGCGCAGGTTCTGCAGGTGGTCCCCGTCGTCGGTACCGGTCACCAGGATGTCGTCCAAGTACACCGCCACGTGCCTCATGCCCCTGAAGAGGTTGTCCATCTCCCTCTGGAAGATGGCTGGGGCTGAGGCCACGCCGAACGGTAGGCGCGTGTACTGGAAGAGTCCCATGGTCGTCGATATGGTGACATACTTCCGGGCGGCATCCTGGAGCACCAGCTGCTGGTAGGCATCTCGAAGGTCGAGCTTGGAGAACTTCTGTCCCCCGGACAGAGCCGACCAGAGATCTTCGATCCTAGGCAGCGGGTACTTCTCGACGGTAGCGACGGGGTTGATGGTGACCTTGAAGTCCCCGCAGATCCTGACGCGGCCGTCTCGCTTGAGGACTGGGACAATCGGTGCGGCCCACTCGGAGGTCTTGACGGGCACCAGGATACCCTCTCGCTGCAGCCGTTGCAGCTCCTGGGTGACCCCGTCCTTGAGGGCGAACGGCAGCGGACGCGGCTTGAAGAACCGAGGCCGGGCTCCCTCGGGTACGTGGATGCCGACCGTCGTGCCGGCGAAGGTGCCCACCCCGGCTGGAACAGGGACTGGAAGTCGGTCAGGAGGCTCGGGACGTCTTTCACCACGTGCAGCGCAGCTTCCTGGTACTCCGGCAGCCGAACACCCAGCGAGTGAATCCAGTTCCGGCCCAGCAGCGTCGGCGACGACCCCTTGGTTAGATAAAGGGGAAGGATTGCCTCCCTGTCGCCAAGGCGAACGCTGACTTGGGCCCGACCCTGGACCTGGGAAAGCTGCCCGGTGTAGCTGCGCAGCATGACGTCCGACGCCTCGATGGACACGCCGGGGAAGGTCCGCTTGAACAGCTTCCCGGCCATGACCGACACGCTGGCCCCTGTGTCCAGCTCCATGGTGATGGGGTGCCCGCAGATTTCGACAGACACCAAGTAAGGTGGCACAGACGATGGAGGCTTATTCGTCTGCCACACGTCGAAAATCTGCGGGTCCTCGGCCACGACGTGGAGTCTCGTTGAGGAGGGACCCGGTCCTGGCGCCGCTCGTCCCCGCCGCGTTCTCTTGCGACGGCCACCCTGGCCGCGGGCTTGGCTGGAACCCGGGCTTGAACCAGGCTGCTGCTGCCGCTGCTCCTGCTGCTGGCCGCCGCTCGTCCTCCCCCTCGGCAGACACGTGCGAGGTGCCCAGTTCTCCCGCACGTGAAGCACTGTGCTTGGACGAACTGGCACTGTGAGGGGAGTGGGCAGCACCGCAGCGGCTGCAGGCACCGCTCCGTGTCGCCATCTTGTTCACCGCCGCTTCCTCCGACGGTGAGCCGGCCGCACCCGCAATCTCGCTGGCGTCCTTTGCTGCTGCCTCCATCGCCTGCGCTGCTTTCACCGCGTCGTCCAGCGAGGGGTCGGGGAGCTCCAGGAGTCGCGTCTGCATGGCGTGGTTGTTGATGCCGCAGACGAACCGGTCCCGGAGTAGCGAGTCCAACTGGTCGCCGAAGGCTGCAGGTGCTCGCTAACCCTCGTAGCGCAGCGACGAACTGCCCGAGGGTCTCCCCGTCCCGGCGGCTCCGGTTGTTGAAGCGGAACCGCTCCATAAGCGTGGACGGCGCCGGGCTGAAGTGCGAGCGCAGCGTGGCGAGCAGCTCACCCAGCGTTTTCACGTGCGGCGTGGCCGGCTTGAGGAGGTCGAGCAGGAGACTGAAGACGCGGGTCCCGCAGCTGGCCAAGAAGATGTCCCGTTGTTTCGCCTCGGGCGTGTCGTTCGCCCGGAAGAACACGTGGACTTGTTCTTCGTAGACAGGCCAGGCGGACCCATCTCCCTCGAACGGCTCGAGCCTCCCGTAGAGCGGCATGGCGACAGGAGCGGGCGGCGGTGTTGCGACTCTCTCGGCGGCGTGGGCCGAACCGTGCACGTTGTTGGCCTCCAGTGCCACGGTTCCTCGTCGCCAGTGTCACGAACTTTCTGGAACGTGGACGAAGGGGGCCGAAGCACCCGCCGAGAGAGAGACGACTTGCAGCCTGGTTGAGGGTGGACGATGACTGACCGGGGCAGCGCGAGCTCCCGGCGTTTATTATCGCGGTGACCAATGTTGCCCGCCGAGGCTGGCGGCCATCGGCGGGTGGACTGGAGGGGGCGCTACCTACTGGTGAC
>JAZHYW010001076.1:0-18263 GCA_037355805.1 Ixodes ricinus | reverse complement strand
TTTTTTGACGGCTTATAACTTTCTTTCTATGTATCTTACAATTATAAAATAAATGTCAAAATAAAGAGCTGCTTTTCAACAATACTTTAATGTCTCGATATTACAGTTATTTTTAGTTGTTAGTTAATTATTCAGCTTTTAATAGACCACGGTCTCTAATATTGAAAAAATTATTTCTCGAGCTGTAACGTCCCATCGTCCACGATATTTTACGTGAGCGTTCGGTTGGATGTAATAAATTAAAAAAGTAAGCAACAAACTGTACAGATAAATTATATTTTAAAATAAAAAATAAAGTTTAAAATTGTACTATTTTATGCCGCTATAAAAACTGAATCACGTCAGCTAATAAAAAAACGAGACATTAAATTATGAAGCATCCATCGATATTACATTTTACAGAACTTCCATATTGATATATTACACGTTAAGAATGTTATAAGACCTCAAACTTTTCCCATTCAGTTACGGCGAGTTGTAGTTTCTTAATATAAAATACAGATGGCGACACGTGTTCAAGAACAGCTTGATGTGCATTTTCCGTCGTGTGCCGCTTGGAACGCCACGTGAAAGACAGAAAAAGCGCCAGATGTCAGGGTGTCAGATGCCTGGATGCCCGCAGTGAGCGAGCCAGAGATGTCAGAGCAACAAGCGCGAGGCTGCGGGTGCACAACAGCTACCTTTGCGCGCGTTCTACTGTGCGTCGGTATACATACCCGACGGGATCCAAATGAAATGGGCACTATGAAATGCATTCTGCCATTTCAGATTCCGCCACGTATGCAAAAACATTTTAATGTTTCTATCACTTGCAAAAATCATTTTCGCAATCAAACTATGCTTGTCGGAATGGTTTGACTATATTTTGTTTCAAAAACCGCCTCGGTGGCTCTTAAGTGGCAATTCATATTAAAACAAAGCACAAAGCATTAAATCGTCTCAGTGTCTCTGAGCCAACGCGCTGGCCAATGAGTCCATATCTGTCGGGTTTAAATATCGGCCGAGGTGCCCGCAATCCGACGGAGGCCAATCTGAGATTTCGGTTGCACGTCAAATGATCTCCACTTAGTCAAAATAAACGCGCTATTCTTTTTTTATTTTTATTGAGGCGTGTTAAGTGATTTTTGTTTGTTTGACTTGTGAAACCCTAAGATCTAAATATTTGCTTTGCTTTACCTTAGTTCGGAGC
This sequence comes from Ixodes ricinus, assembly GCA_037355805.1. Taxonomy (NCBI): domain Eukaryota; kingdom Metazoa; phylum Arthropoda; class Arachnida; order Ixodida; family Ixodidae; genus Ixodes; species Ixodes ricinus. The sequence continues at coordinate 17,074 of JAZHYW010001076.1, read as the reverse complement.
GCAGCCAACGCTACGGGCTGATGAAGCCTCTGAAGCAGCGCCAAGAGCGCGAGGTTAAGCTGTTCGTTCTCTTTCTGTGCCTATGCGGTCGGTCTAAACTAGAGGCACTAAATAAGCTACACTTTATACACATCTTGGTGTTTAAAATGATGGTTGTCAGGTATCTGAAGCTTTATCTGAAATCACAGGAAACGCTTTTCCGTCCTCCACAAATGATTAAACAGTTCGCGACAAAGCAAAGCAATATTACGTGAGCTTCCTGACACCGCACTTTTGAATCACGACGATCGGCAGTTGCATTTGATTTGTTACTAACCACCAAGATGGCGGCGCCCACAACAATATCTGGGGGAAAAGTGCCGATACTCTAAGCGTAGCTCATTTAGCTCACAGGCTAAACCAAGTGCGGTGGGGGATCGTTGGCCGAGTGTGTGGTGGCACCGCAGATCAGAGCACGTGGAGAAATGCTCAAGCGCAAGCTCCGTTCAAAGCACGGAGCTCACGCTGCAGAACCTGTGGGGACTAAAGCCCCTCGATGTGTTTGCGTTGGTCTTTCAAGTAACCTCAAATGTGCCAGTGCACGAGGCCCGTCTCTCGAGCGGCCCTTGGAGGAAAATGGCGGCCCAGCACTAAAATGACTGGTCCTTGAAAGCGAATGGCAGCGGAGCACCCGCTCGTGGCACGTGTCTTGCGCGTTTCCGCAACAATGGTTGGCGGTACTTGTAAAAAACGCCTTTATCAAGGGGCTTTACCAGGGACCCTGGGTTCAGTCGCCCATCTGCATCCTACCGTCGTGCGATCGTGTACCACATATACTGCGTAATGCACGTTAAAGATCCCGACCTAACAGTTGTACTGCACCTTTTGTAATCGTCAACGGGTAACAATGCCGCCCTACGAAACTGCTGCTCTCTAAAAAACTAACGACTAATTTTGAATGCGCCGTTACATTGCATTTTTAATGTGTGTTCGCGTGTTCGCGTTCTTTTTTTCTTTTTTTTTGTCGACATCTTTGATTATGCGGCTCTCACATGTGATGAAACAGACTATAGATGTCGGACTTCTGGAAAAATATTACATAACTAAGAAAATGGCACGTGAACGCAAAAGACAAAATCGCACATAATAAAAATAATTGAAATACTAGAATTGATTATAATTGTGTTTTCAAAGTTTTGAGCGCACCAAAAGCTATAAAAGCGAGCTCGATGCTTTGGAGGGTGCGCTTGTTCACTAGAAGTGTAGTTCAGGGCAGTATGCTCGCACTTGTATGTTCCGCTTCGCTCGCACGAAAAAACCAAATACATTACTGGTAATGTACCTATACTTCGTGTCACCCCATGATGGACTAAAGGTAAAAGATACGGGTCACCAGATCCAATCACAAGCCACTTAGAAATTGCGTGGTATTTCGCTTCGATGCACGTGTCGGTGCCTCTGTCTATAGATCACTAATGTGTATGGGTGGACAGTGGTTCGAATTGAACAGCACTGAGTGACTCATCAATTTTACATCGCAAAGAAAGCCACGACATAACAGACTCTTTGCAGTGTCGAAGCTATAGAAATGATGCAGCGTTTTTTGGTTCGGAGCATTATTCGTCCACCCCTATTCAATGTTAAGCATGTTATAGTTTAGCGTGTAACGTGATTGGACCTGGCGGCCCGTGGCTTTGGCCATTAGTCCATCGTAGGATCAGACAAAGTATAGTGAAACAAAGCTTACCTTCTGTATATGTGCAATGCCCTCAGTTTTCGCGTGATTACACGCTTGTTTATCATTATTGTTTTCGTTTCCCACTGCGATTCATTTCGTGCTCTTTTGTGTGTTACATGCATTAGAGACCAAGGTAACCCAGGAGAATTCTATTTCGCGGATTGTAAAAAAACCTATTCAACTTGCCACGTGTGCCACAATCAATACAAAATATTCTAAGTTTCACATGTAACCGCTTGCCTCAGTAAACATTGTTATTTGTCAAGAACAATTGCGATTATGAAATCACGTTGGAAAATCTCGTTCTAAGTATACGCGACCGGTGGCAGGCAGTGAATACTCATAGTCGGCGCCGAGATGATTGACAGGTGAAGTTTTTCTATCAACCCAGAGTTAGAATGTTTCCTTTTTTGTTGTAAGCAAACAGGAGACAGCTTACACCAAATCTGAGGGCAATAGAGTACTATGAGCATTCAAAAATAACGGTCTGAGCAGTATATATGTGTACAAGCTTTAGCTTTTGATGCACCCTTAAATTTCGATACGCTCAACGCTAGTGTAAAATGTTTCATTCTTCATCAGCGTACCATGTGCGTGCTTACACTATATTTTATACAACGTCAAACTCTATCCGTTTGCATCTTTTTTTATTTATGCACACCACTACTTGCGCGCATAAATCACCAAATTAAAACTAATACAGGATGTCACAAAAAAAATTTACGGGGTTCTTTTTTTTTACCGCAAAAATAAACTACGCATCGCCTAACGCTCACTCTCCGCCCAAAGGTAGCGCTAGGTCACAACCATATGCCAAAGTTTCATCCCGAACGGACACCTTATTCAAAAGTTACAAGTGGTTTCCTGAAAATTTCAATGGGAAAATGGAGCCCATTTTTGCCCGTTTCCGGTTTCTGGTGGGTTTCATGTATTCGAAAACCCCGTCGGCCGCCATTTTCCTATTGAACTTTTCAGAAAATCACTTATAAATTTCGAATAAGGTATCGGATTGGGCTGAAACTTTGACATCTGTTTGTGACCTCTAGCGCTACCTTTGGGCGGAGAATGAGTGTTCGGCGATACCTAATTTATTGTTGCAATAAAAAAAATAAAAACTGTAATTTTTTTGTGACACTTTGTACATTGTTTAAACTATGTGCAAAAGCTATCCACAGACCCAGAATCGTTGCCTGGCCATTCATTGCATTTATCACTGGATTCGTATTAAAACTAATTCTTATCATTTATTGCTGTGAGTTAATTGTTAACCTCGGCATTTTTTTTTATTATTATGACTCCCGCACCAGTCCTACTTTCGGTTTACCAAACTCAATATCAAAACCAGAGTGTCATTTTTTGTGTTTTCCAGTCTCGTGGTTTTGGACATAATAAACACCCAGCTACCTAAATGAGACACCAGACCGCCAGAAAAATAGTTCATTTGTTTTGATTTTTTAGGTAGTTAATTCCTCAAGCTAGAATTTCGGAAACCCAAGTCTATCACGTCATTACGTTTTCCATCCACAAAGAGCCAAACACATGCGCGACAAAAGGGCCGGCCCGTCATGTTGCCACCCGCAGAGCCGAGAAACCAACGCTCGGTCACGGACTTGTAGAAGATTCGCGTTCATTCTTGCACCAGACGTAACTTTTGCCCTGCTTTCTTGTTCTCGAAAGTGCCAGTTCATCCTCGCCCCGAGCGCGCGACGCTGGAACCTTTTTGACGAACTTTCGAGATAGTGACGCACTGTAGATAAGCAGCTGCCCGCGACCTTGTCGAGTCACTCTCGCTCTCGCTCTCTGTTACGCTGCCGAATCGCCGCCTGCTTTTCTGCTGCTTCGACGCTCTTTCTCTTTACTTATTCTGTTTGGCACAAGTTCGCCGACTAAACCTTTATTTTTCAGTTCACTGTTCGTCCTCTCGTCACCTTCATTCGTGACAATATGAATCTGATCACATTGAAATATGTGTAATTGGCCTCTGAAATCTCCGATAACGGCGCACAGGCAATTTTACAATTTTCAACGCGTCGGTGGTTTTGTTGTGCATGTGCCTCGCCGTTTGGCTCAGGACAATTTTCGCCTTTTGTTCTGCCCACATTTGCTGGAGACGTGACCTCGGAGCGTAGGCAACTGGCCCCCTTGCACGAGAACTGGCGCAGCCGTTCACGTTCCAAAGAAAGCTCGCGCAGAGAAAAAAGGGCAAGGGACCAGGGATGTCTAATTCAGGATATAGAAAAATACCCCACTGTATCGAAGCGCCACCACACACGATTTCTCGCATTGATGTACAGGCCTGGAAGGAGATCCCACCGCCATCTGTTGGTTCAGAATCACACTAACCAAGGGTGGGGTTGCACCGGAGTGATAAAAATTGTGGCCTGCTGGGGAAATTTTCCCTGAGTCTTGTGCCGCGATAGAATTGTTTATCGCAGAAGCAACCTTGTCACTGGGCGGCCCGCGCGTTTGAGCTAGTCGAAACGCGCGAGTCGCCCTACAGTGCTCGGCCTTCCTTGTTCGGGAAGGTCGGCGCTCCTATGAATCGAGGCCATCGATACATGTGAACATACCGAGGTGAGAGGTCAGTTATCTCTACCCGCGGCGCAGGAGCCCTGCGAGCGGAGAGTCCTGCGCAAGAGGCTATGTCAGTGCGAAGGACAGAGGAGCTGATCGCAGAGACGAAAGTCTCCGCGATTGAAAATAGAAATACCTGCGAGATTGGTATTAATCCCGATGGCTGTGTCGTCGGGTGGTCTGGAACATCAGACGATCGTATCCCGAGGCGGCCGCCGTCAGTCAGCTGTCCGAGAGGATCGCGGTGACGGAAGGAGCGTAAGCCTAATAAGCACTAGCGACTCCGAGCACCAGCGAAGAAACGGGAAAGGTTTCTCGCATTTACATCATGTATAGGGAGCAAAGTTTGCGCATTATCAGCTGGCCACTATAAGAGCTGTTCGCCAACAGATGGTACGTAAAGAGTTGGCCAAGGTCACCGAAAAACTGTCCTGTGCTCTAAATCGCCGAACAAAGATCGGCGTTTATCAGGCTGGTTATATATAATTAAAAAAAAAGTATATCAGTACGTTCCTTTACTGTTCTGGCTTAGCGATGTTCGGAGCGCCTGGAACGCTAAGCGTGTATAGAAACTGAGCATATTAGAAGGAGATTGAAGCGGGCGGGGGCGCCAGAGAACCGAGCTCCGACTGGAATGTTTTGAGGGTACTGGCTAGACGCGAAGCTATAGGCTGCCTCCGTTTCTACTCACTCTTCGAACGCGTTCGATAGCGAACTCCGGACGCCGGCATCCGTCGTTCGAACGCGTTCGAAGAGTGGGTAGAGACAAAGGCAGCTGCTTTGCCTCTGCCCACTGATAATAAAGAGTTTTAGTAGATCGCGTTTCCCGCTCCGCTAAGCCCTCCGCAACGAAGAAATTGCCACTGCGCCTGCGTGCCGATGGCCTTGGCTGTTGACTTCCGGGTAGCGGAGGGGCTTAGCGGAGGGGAAACACGATCTACTAAAACTTCCTAATCTCATTCAAAGCTCGACTCTCTGTCGTCCCCGCACGATCGGATCTCCTCCTCTTTCTCAGTTTCTATCCCTCACTGACAAGGTAACGACGACGGGAAGAGCTCCAGTTGTTCCAGCGCGACCTTTCTGGCTGCGACAACACTTCGGCGCATTGTGCACCTCGAGCGCGTGCGCGCAGCCAAAGTACGGCAGAAGCATAGCCTCCTATATACTGACAAAGCCTGGCAGATCGCCACGAGAAATGGCCGCCGAAATGGCAAAAGGTGGAGCGGCAGAAACGATGAAGGGAGCCACGTGAGCGGCGAATGCCGAACACCTTCTCCCGAGCGAACAAGTGCGTTTCGGGTCCTCGCACGCTGCAAAAGGTGTGGTGCGCTGACGTCCAGGTTCCCCGAGAAATGGCTATTTGATACTCTATGCTACCGGATCATCGCGCTCCAAATCTGCGACCGAGTACTCTATAGCTCCGTCGTCGAACTGCCAGGCTTTGCGAGCACAGAGGAGGCTGTGGCAGAAGGCATGGAGCGCGTGCTGAAGGCCCGGCGTTTGAAAGACGCGCCGCTGTTCTCATTCTGCAAGTGAGCTGTTATGCGTTGATTTTGTTCGTACATTGGAACTGGCGTTTTTCCGGTCACAGCATATCGGTCGGTTTACACGTCCGCTTGTTGCGGAAGCTGCAGACTCAAATTTGACATGGTCGCCCAACGAGGCTCTAAGGGTCCTCGCACGCTTTAACGTGACGAATCCATGCGCGCTGTATATATAGTGACTGCCATTTGGTCCCCGCTAACATGAGATCGTAGGACTGTACGGACGAGGCGACGGAGGGGCGGAAACGGCTGACGGCGGCGACGCTCGAGAGCACCCGTCACCTCTATCAGATCACGCTCGACCGAATCCGATGCGCTCTTGTCCGTGCTCGAAGGTTGCACGGCGTTGTTATTCCAGAGCCCCTTCCTCCCCGTCAGGCGTGACCGGGTCTGCGCGCTTTATCCGCCCGAGGATCGGAAGAGGCAACATTGGTCGCCGTCGGCGGTCTGAGCGGTGGTAACAACGGCTATCGTTCGATGAGGAGCTGCACTTGTAACGCGATAATATCTGCGATAAAAGCTGCTTTTTGTATACATGCGTAACGCGCGGCAACACTTGTCTCGGTGTGGGCGCTCTTTGTGTACGCTGGTCACGTTTGAGCTCCGCGATAGACTCCTTTCATCGGCTACTTCTTCTTTCGTGCTCTACAAAGGGGATGGAGAGAAAGAGAGACACACACACGCACACACATATTTTATTTTAAGATAACTCCTGGTCCGAGTCGTCGTTAGGCGATGGAGGGCTCCGCCTACAGCGATAGCTGTTGCGGGCTTTTTCCTACCGCTGGAAATGACGTCCGTTGTTGATGCATGTAGTTGGCGTAGCAGGCTGACCGTCGTCGATGCATTGCCAAATCCTCGAAAGAGATTGCCCACCGCCCTCGGGTATCGAACCTGGGTCCGCTGCGTGCGGAGCGGAGGCGTTACTAGCTGAGCTACTGCCGCAAAAGCGTTCGGAACAAAATGGTCAGATGTCTATTTCGTTCCGAACGCTTTTGTTCACGAACCCCACGATGCTTGAATGCGACGCCGATGCCCAACGAATTCCCCACGACATGTCGCAGCTATCGCTATGACTGCACTACGAGCTAACGCAGGACTGCTGAGTATTTATTGGATGTCACCGGTTCTGTTTCGAGGATGGTGTATAGACCCCTTTCACAGGTTTGTGCCTCTGTTTCCCATTCAAATGTAATTACCCGACCCCCCCCCCCCAAAAAAAAAAATAAATAAAATGAAATAAAAAAAAAGAAGGAAAGAAAAATAGTAAATACTGCGAAGACTATGCGAGTCCGCCATTGTTTGGGCACGTGCTCCGAGTATCTATATAGACACACTCAACTCACTGACGTCACGCCACTGCGGTAAAGGCTACTGTCGGTGAACTGCGCATGCGCAAACACTTCACCCCTCCCGAGTTTGGTTTCTGCGCAAGCGCAGTGCCCAAAGTGTGAGCAAAGCGGGCTTGGTTATAAACACTATATTGGTGTATATATGTTGGTGTATATTCGAGGGAGGAGAGCTGGTATCCAATCAGGCACTTCGTGGCCAAGGAATGGCGACCAGACTAAAATGTCGAGCTAAGGTGCTAAAGGCGCTGAAGACGAGACTATAGTTCTAGGGCCGTCTTCGTGTCCGTGTCTTTGTCTGCCCTTCGCGCTACTGGCGTTCAAAGCGGCGACCGCCAACGTTGCTCGACGGGGTTTAGAAAGTGGTCTATCGTAGAGCGACACACTGCGTTCTGATTGGTGCCTGTTGTGCGTGCGCGTGAAGTAACTTTGGTAGGCTCCAGAGTGCCGCACGGGCAGGGACATTCTTTTCGCCTCCAAGATAAGGAGGCTATACTTGGTTTTACCATAAACACGGTCGACGGTATACGAGCTGATGGAACCAACCAGACGTCGTCGAAAGCGCACCATTGTGGTGTTGGTCATGTTTCTGTGCGTGCTCTATCGTCCCCGAACCAATCATAAACGGAAGAGGCCCAGCGACTTGCGCTTTTCAAGCTCCTCGATTTGCCCGATTAGCTCGTAGCGTCGGCTGCGTCTGGGCTTAAGCTGAAACGAAGTATAAAAGGGGAGGTGCGATGATCGCATGGCAAAGAGCGGTCCCTTGCTTCGAGCATATATACAGACCGCAGTGTATCCGTTAAGTAACGCCAGACATGTCCAACTTACTAAGAAAAGTAATTAAGTAAAGTTACAGGGTATTGGCCTTAAAAGTATTTTTGAGTAGAGTAGAAACCACTCGAATGAAAAGTAATTGAGTAAATTATCAAGCACCGTAAAAAGTAGCTAATCACTTTTGAAGTTACTTTTATAGTTTTTTTTATGGTAACAAGAAACTACATCGGTTTTGATCCGTTAGCGAAATTCTGCATAGTCAAATATAAAGCGGGTTGTGTTTTCACAGAAACGCTTTAACAGCTGGTTCTGCTTCTGCGTGCCTAATTGTATTGCATTTTTTTTTGGGTAAATAATGTACTGCGGATGTGTCATTTCTACTTTGAGGTTTAGCACTGCCTGAGCTTGATTTTGCAGGCAATGTTTGCTTGTTCACAGTGTTGCGTAGAGTACGTCTAAAACTACTCGAAGTAAAGTACAGAAGTAAATGTGAAGTTATGTACTTCAAGTAAAGTAATAAGTACACCGGGCACAATGTACTACTTCAAGTAAAGTACTATAAATACCATGTACAGCGCAGGCGAAATAGGTTGAACGCACTTTATACTGGCTGCATAAATCGGTTTCTTAACTTATCGCGTTCGGATTTACTACAGAGGTGCTCGAAGCTGGTGCATTTATTAATTGAGAGTATGAATCTATCAAACATCCGGGGTCAAAATAAAATAAAAACTGGTTTTGGGCATGGAAAAATTTCCGCTAAGCCTTTTATCTCAAAAATCACCCGAAAATTGTTGCGGGCTATTTTGGCGTTTACTACGATTGAAACATTTGTGTAATGGAAAGAAAATGAATGGGCTCACCTATTCTTCACTTCATCCGTCCCAAATAAGCGCAGCAGTAACACGTAATATTTGTTTAGTGTACATGCAAAGTATCGGATAACATTTTTTATTATTTTTTGATATATACCTAGGTGAGCCAATCTCTCCACAACTTTAGCGAAAGCTTCCGTCAACTTCAGGCACCTCTGTAGTAAATCCCAGTGCGATGAGTTACACCGATTTATGCGGTCAGTTTAAACTGCGTTCAATCATTTCGCCCACGCTGTACTTTCAAAGCAAAGTGCATTGTACAAGTACGTTTTAACACAATCTTTCATGACAGCCTTTCATCCTTTATACAGTTTATTATTTTTTTTTGTGGTATGCCTACTCGGAGGTGCGTCAGTTTTTTGGGAAATGGAGGCAAATATTGGATAAAGGCAAGTCGCCACAGAGTAGTTGTCTTACTCTCGCTGACGAACTATTTAACACCATAAACTTACAAGGCAGTTATTTGTACCGGTCTTATAGTCGTCATTGCTTCACTTGGAGAAAGGACCAGATGACGTCTCGAAAGACGATAGCTCGTTTTCACATGACGATACGGCAGTTTGTGTTTTCAAACTTGAGGAATGTACTTTAAAGTCGGGAGTTCTACTTTCCTAGGAAAGTACCAGAAAAAATACTTTAGTAAAGTACAAGTACATTCTCAAGAGCATGTACTTCAAGTAAAGTACAGGTTTTTTAAACCTACTTGAAGTAGTACTTTAAGTACCATGTAGCTACAGCAAGTACTTCCCAACACTACTTGTTTATTATTTTTTATGTAAAAGCGTTGGGGGAATTACTAATGTTTATTGCAGATCAGAGTACTTCCCAACCCCACCACTACTTCATTATCTTTTTTCATGTAATAACGCTGGGGGAATCACTGAGGTTTCTCGAACGATCTTCGAATCTTGGAAGACCTGTATATTCTGATTTTCGGGAGGAATAGCAACGCTAACAGGTCACCTATGCGTTAGCTCTTTAGCACGCGATTCTTCAAGTAGAGTACAAACGACGGGAGCACCATATGAGCTTCAGAGCTGGTGGTCCATTTCGTTCCCTCATTTGCGTGAGGATTCAGTGTGTACACCTCCTATAGTGGGCGAGGGCTTTCTACGTTGGGAAGAAGCGGGAACAAGCCCTTTCTTCAAATGCGCCGTGTCTCCTTGAGCTTCGGGACACAAAGAAACGCCAATCTTCGGCGCTAATCCCGCAGTTACTCGGCCTCACTTGCGACGTCTGTCCGCTCCCGCGCCTCGGTGCAGGAACGTTGTTGCAGTGGAAGGCTCGTAAAAATGATAGGAGGGTTTCAAACCCTCCAAACCACTCCTTTACCCCTGGCTACGCCACATGCTTCCCTTCTTTGCAAATATAAGCTGATCTTCCTACATCTTATCTCTTTGTGCGGGAATGTTTGTTGATAAGCAAACCAACCGCTGATATTCGAAAGTAATTTGTAATTTGTAGTTGAAGTTACTCAGAAAAAGTAGTGAAAGTGAACTGCTAAATACGGGAATAAAATGTAATTGAAAGTTGCTAAGCTATTCAGAAAAGTGGCTAAACTATAATAACTTGAATACAGTAGTTAAACTACGTACAAGTCATGAGTAGCGCCATTCCGCGCTTCGGGGCCATCAGAGCAGAGGAAGCTAACAAAAATGGGCGGATTGATCGCAATATTACTTTCTGCAAAGGTACCGTTTAGCCGTAAATTGCGCACACGACCCCTTATGTTAACACAGAACGTGTTTATCGATTATTTTTTATGAGAACATTGTCACGAAGGAGCGTCACGAACGAGTGTCACGAACGAGCGTCGTGGACGAGCGTTACACTTTTATAAAAAATAAATAAAAATAAAAATAAATAAAAATGTATTGGAACAAATGTGTGCGGTTTGTGCGGGACACATGGTGTGCTCCCTGGTCTTTGTCACACGATCAAGCTTGTGTAATCGTTTATATTTCCCGCCTGCTCGCTTTTATTTAGACCTCAATGTTTAAGGGATTCATTGGTCTTTGGTTTTGTGGCGCTGCAGCCAGCTAACAAACGGCACCGTGATGTCAGTCACACAGGAGGAATGAACCGCGGGACCACCCTCAGCCGCTGGAAGACGCGATTGATCGTCACATCTCCGCATCTAGCGCATGATAGCTCTGTTTGCAATCCGCGGGTCCGGAATCAAAGTCCGGCAAGCGCGCGCACTCTCCACTTTGGCGGCCGAGAAAAATACGTGTGCGAGACTCACGAACGTTCAAATGTTACCAAAGACGGGTTCTCATAGAAACATCTGTAAAGACGGACGTGAGCGAACCTCTTTGTCATCTCTGGTCCGACTGATGATGTTACAAGCCGCAGCGTCCGCCGTTTTTTTCTTTCTTTCCCCGGAGCGTTTATGTCTTTCTTTGGACGTGTTCGAGGAACATTCATGTCCTGACCATGATGGCGTGAGCAGATACGGATCTCCCGAAGGCTAGTGCGCCACACACATGTATCTCTGTCAACTATAGAATGGAGCGGCTTCAGTGAATACTCCGAGGTTTCCTGATCTACACGCGGGCCAAGGTAAATCGTCTGATGCGCCGAGATTTGGAAAGGCGTACGAGATAGGGAACAAATCGAGCAGGGTCATGGCGACTGGTGCGTCTCTATCGAGGCAACAATCGCGAGTCGTGATGAGCCTCGCCTCACTTAGCGCCTTGCTCCGCCGGCAGCACACACTCTGCAGAGATGACCGCCTCGTTTCTCAAAGAAAATGAGCGGGGAAAGAAGAGACGGACAAGATGCGGAGGTTTTCCGTTATGTGTCGGCGCATGCCGAGCTTTATAGCGTTGACCTGAACAGGCTGTCCTGGTATTGCTTTCCGTTTACCCCTGTAACTTACCAGCGCGCGCCTAATAATTGAGACTGTCGTTGGTACACTAATAGGTATACTAAATCTAGCATGTATTTCTTTGAAAATATTTTTACTTATTTATTTATAACCATAATGACATTATTTTAGAGGTGCGAGAAAGTCAATTACCTGCAATATTGAAAAAAAAATGCGAACACACAAAGGAAACTTACATACAAACAGCTGCTAAAAGTGAAAGAAAGCATAAGCAATGAAAGTAAATTCGTGAACGAAGAAAGAAAACTTGTCTGGTTCGCTTTCACGTAAGTGTAGCTTCAGCAAACTGCCAAAGGTTTCGCCAGTGGCCGAAACCACAGCGTCAGGGACTGTTCCACTGAGTTATGGTTTGAGGGAAAAAAAAAAAGGATGAGTTGAAAACAGATGTTCGGCATGCACTTCACTTCTTTGAGTGGTCTAACCTTTGGGAAATAAAAGTAGCGGGTTTTAAATGTTCTTATCAACGCCAACTTGGTCACGCACCACTGGGTTTAGGAACGAGTAGCTTGATGACCTGCGGCGAAGTTCAAGCAAGTCCCATAAGTTTTTTATTATTGTGACATTGATATTATAGTGATATTGGTTAGTAACAAAAGGGACTCATCGATTTTGAATGACCTCAAGTGTATTAATTAAGGGTTTAGTATCATACTCCGACACAGCGGTATAGTCTAAGATGGAACGCACATTATAAGTGTATAAAACTTCTTTGGCGTCACCAGGTGCGCCTTTGAAGATCCTCTTGTAAAATTAATTGCACGTCCTGCTTTCATAGTTTTAAATTCAACATGACTACTCCATGTTAGACTAAATGAAAGAATTATGCCTAAATATTTCACATCCTCCACCAGGGCAATCTTATTTGCGTCTAGCCAGAAATCAGTCTGGCTGATTAGCCGTTTCCTGCCAGTGTTGTACACGTTCCTCAAAACGAGGAACGAAAGCTCGTTCCTCGCTCCTTCTAATTTCTGGAACGCGTTCCCGTTACAAGTTGCATCTGTGAGAAAGAAACTCGTTCCCGTTACGGTTTATAAGATGGAACGTATCGTTACATATACGTTACTTTTTGTATCTTGCTAATTCCCAGTTTTAGTTAGATCAAACGAAGATTTTTTAAAAATATATGTATGCCATCAAATGGCAACACACGAATTTGAATGCCATAATGAAAGGACACCAGGAGAAAACAACAACAACAACCGGAAGCAAGGTTCCATTTGTTGATATATTCACCTTTAAAAGTCTCAACGTTTTACCATATTCCTGCTTGGTGGGCGACTCAGACGAGCCAAATGTACTGTGAGCCTGGAAAAAAGAGTGGGGTTAGTTTTTTTTTTATTCCTTATTAAAGGGTTATCCCACATTGCACGAGTGTTTTACAACAACCTCACACGTTTCAATCTAGCAAAGTTCCTTTTTTGAACTTAACAACTGTCGCTTCTCGATGTTGCTGTCCGGAGTACGAGCAAGTGAAGAAGAGGGTAGGCTTTTGGAAGGTCAGTCTTGAAAACTATACTAGTCCCTCTTCGGGAAGGTTGGATTCGTTGTTCAGTTTGATGGTGGGGGAGAACGGAAGATGGAATAAAGGTTAATTTTTGGGTATCTTTCAAGGGACCAATGTTCGAGCTACAAGGGTGCGTTCGATGCCTGGTAACCTGGTTTTTTGTTGTGACTGCAGGTTTCTTTGTGGAAGTGCAGTGATGGCTGCGGTCGGCCTTAGATTTCTGGGCGTGTGAGGATTTTTGCAAGCAAAGAAAGCAGCTGAGTTTCAGACGTCCCGTCCCTCCTTCTGTGTCGTTCCTTCGACTAAAAGTTTTGTCTTTAGGGCCGCAGTCTCGGGCACTGAAAAAAGAATCAATGTCCACCAGCTCACCTGCACCTGACTGTTACCAAACGAGGACCCCGCAAAATAAACCCTAAAATAAGTAACAAAAAATTAACGAAATCCGGCTCTTCGTAAAAAATATATATTGTTTTTACGTTTTTTAGAATTTCCCCTTAGAAATAAAATAAAAATTACCTCAGTAGAAAAAAAAAAAGGAAGGCCGTTCCTTTTTTTTTGTGTAAAAACGTAACGAGTTGCCGTTTCAGTTCCACCGACGCAAGATGGAACGGCGGCGTTCCTTTGTTCCTTCTAAAAGGAACGCGTTCCAGGAAGCGCCGTTTTCTGCACAACACTGCTTCCTGCTAAAGCGGATGCAATTACACTTTGCAAAATTCAGTTTAATTTCCATTTGTTTCACCAAGTGAGTTTGTTTTTACCTAAAATCAAGATGAACTTCTAAAGCAGCGGCGTCGCCCTGATGATTTATATCCCTTTATAACACAGGCATCCTCATGATTATAATGCAACCAAATGCATAGGTGCAAGCGAGCTGGACAAGAATGACGAATATAATCCCTGGAGAAGGTGAACAAGAGGGACAAAGGACAAACACAAATCTCCAAACACAGCTAGGTGACTGGTGTTCCTCTTCTCCGGGAATTATTTTCGTCATTCTTGTCCAGCTCGCTTGCACCTTTGCATTTAATTGCAATATAATCATAACCTTAAAATGCAAGCCTTCCACCCTTGTTGGTGTTAGACTGGTGGCAGCTGATAAAACCCGTTTGCTCTACTGACGTCTAACCCCTGGTTAGCTCAGTTGGTAGAGCACTCCACCTGTAATGGAGAGGTCCCGGTTTCGATACCCGGAGCAGGCGGAATTTTTCGGTCGCGCACCATTCACCTAGCTGCGTTTGGAGATTTGTGTTTGTCCTTTGTCCCTCTTGTTCCCCTCTCCAGGGATTATTTTCGATATCCGCATATAGCCTGATTTTGGAGGTGATTCCGTAGGCCACATCCGTTCAAAAACAGGGACGGACCGAGCACGGATCCCTGAGGAACACCCGACATCACTGAAGTAAGTTAGATTCTGAGCCATTAATCATTACTCTTTGGGAGCGTCTGGTTAGATAGTCTTGTAACCTAACCAAGGACGAAGTCAGGTAAACCCAAATATTACGGTTTAATTAGCAATCGAGAAGGTGGCACAGTATCAATACCCTTACTAAAATCTAACATTTTGCAGTCTTTTTCCCAAAATCAAATGAAGAAAACACATCATACGGAAATTCGACCAACTGAGTGATGCAAGAGAAGCCTGCCCTAAATCTCTAATTAGGCAACCTCTCGATATCTGAACCAATTCGTAGGGAACAGGACTGGACGTTTTGCATTTATGTTGCGCATGATTTTGAAAACCTCAATTTCGAAATTGTGATTTTTTTTTATCGAAATTTCAAAACCACGGCGCAATATCAAATTGAGTGCTAATAAAAAAAATAGCGTTTTTTTGTATTGAACATTGCTTGGTTTGTGATTTGCCCTTCTTAGCAAAGACCCAACTCCGCTGCGGGAACTCTCCGCTTCTCAAGTCTAGAAATAAAAGTCCGACTTAGCAACCATTAAGTGCCTACTTAATTCCAGGAGATTGGGTTTGAACGTCAAAGTTACAGTTGAATTGATGCAAAAAGTAAAAACAAAAAAATAGCGTTCTTAATTTTTTTTTTATGAGGAACGCGCGCCTTCCGGGAACGCTATTACGTAAAGTTGGGTGTCTGTATAGCTGAGGCCTCCTGTGCGCTATCCTTAGGTTCTTACTAGAACCAGTTCTGTGTAGATGTACTGAGAGCTTTACCGCTTTTCCGGGGGTTGGACGTGTGTCGAATGCAGGAAATTCGCTCTTGTCTACGCGTTCTTTTCTTTATTGTCCGACAACCTTAACCGCACTCGTACACATTAGAAACATTAAAAAATATATATAAAAATGAAACCGTGCGTCTTTTGCAGAACAAGGAAAACGCCAATCCGGACAAAAAATGAAAGGATCCATGCGAATGACGAATCTCATAATACGATTAGACCTGAAAAAAAAAAAAGTGATGTAGCGCAGGGACATTGAATGAGCAAACCAAACGCCATTCTGACTGCAGGTTGAATTCTTTTGTCTAATCGAATTCCGAGCCATTCTGAGCTTGGACATTCGCTGTGACCTTGGTATTGTTCGCCATGACTCGTTGCCTCGTGCTCTAAGACAAAAAGTCAACATAATTTTTTTAGTGTGTACAGTGGACGACACTGTTAGCTCGAACACGACATCGGCGATTTGTGAAATCTTTATTTCAAAAGGGCTTTGATAGGCACCAATTTTTACCTCTTAGAATAGTTCGCTAAGTAAGTCCTTTTCACCACCAGACATTTATTTACTTATTTATTTAATGATAGTGCTAGCCTCGTCGAGGCATTAGCAGGAGTGAGTACAAGCACATATACAAAAACACAGTAAAGAATATGCTATCCCACGCATCCAAAGAAAAACAACAAAAAACCTTGGCAGCGCTCAGTTTTGATGACAGCCCTTAGATTTAAGTCGCGTAGTTTACGTAAGTAGTGAGTTTAAAATGTATAGAAAAGATAAATTTATCACGTAACACAGCTGCGGCCGCTGCTCACCATGATGAAGAGGAGCTTCAATTGTGCGAAGCCTATTATGCTAACTAGATATCTAACATATAGGGCTATTTTGATAACACATAAGCCTGAGGGTTCTTCCAAAAAGGTCATTTCAGCTCCAACGCGATGCTGAAATGGTTTTGTGTTGAGTTCCCACATTTGAGAATGTGCTGTTCAGCGCTAACCTATGTGGATAAAATTGCGAAAAAACACACTGATTTGTGCTCGAGTGTATAGACAGTACGCAAATAAAAAAAAAAAAGAAAACTTTGGGGACGTTTAAGATTTGCTTGTAGGAGTGAAACGCGATAGCGTTATCGGGCCCCGTTTGCCAAAGTCTTCTCATATGAACCCGCGCTCGTTCTCGAGCTGCGCAAGCGTGTTTGCGTGGTCTAGTCTGTAGCGTCATATGTCACATGACGTCACGTGACGTGGCACGTCACACGTGGCTTTGATGTCATGACCCTTTTGACCCGCTAAATTGGGCGGGAAAATTTTCCGCTAAATATAACCGGGAAAGTTTTCGCTAAATTTGGCGGGAAAATTTCCCGTTAAATTTCGCGGAAAATCCCATAATGCAACGCTCTCAGCCACGTGTGACGTCATACGTGGGACGTCAAGGTGCCCTTCGCGCATCAGAAGTGTGAAATAGTGAGGGGAGGAGGAGGAAAAAAAAAAGAACGGCCAAGTTTGCGATGAAACTTTGCTTCAGGAAACGCTTCTCTCTTCGATGGGCAGCAAACATCTTAGCCTTGAGTTCTTAGTTCGTTGTAGCGCTTCTGGTAGTTGTTAATCAACAAGAATGGCCTCCGTGCAATGCAGGTTGCCTGACATGTCGCGCCATCTAGCGGCCAGC
>JAZHYW010001075.1:0-31547 GCA_037355805.1 Ixodes ricinus | reverse complement strand
ATAGCATTCTTCGGATACTTCACGCACTTTCGCCTATGTATCTATCTATCTATCTATCTATCTGGCTATCTAACCTCTTACGCCGCGGGTCGATAAATAAATAAAAAAGACCGGCGCCGGCTGGAATTCGAACCGTTGACCCTTTGATCAGCAGGCAGACGCGCTAACCACAGAGCTATGAAGGCACGTCATTTCAACGCACTCTAAACACTTGTTTATATCTTACCATAGGACGCGCTTTCAGCGCTGTCACGTACCGGTGCGCGCGCGTTCCATGCACGAGGGGCTCATTCCGCTCTCGTGAGGCTGGCGCACGGCCGCTAGCTCCACCCTCTCCCGCGCTCCGGGAGAGGGTGATGTAGCGGCCGTGCTCAGCCTCACGAGGACTGGGATGAGCCTCGTGCGCAGTTTACGCGCGGCACCGGTGGCTGTGACCGCGCTGTAAAAACTGCATCTGTGACAAAGATATAAACAACCGTTCAGCTGACCGTTGGATTTGAGACTAGCTGAGACGCCATGAAAGTCTGGTCGGTACCATTTTTAGTGTTTGTGCGTTATGGCGCGTGCTAACGCTCGCCTTCTAAGTGACACAAACGCGCGTGCCTGGGCTGCGGAGATCGTGCGCAGGGCTGTGAAGGTGTCAACAAATTTAGAATCGCCTCAAGAGTTGGGCTGGCGTATCTAGAGTGTGCCGGCCACCTGACGAACGCGCATAACTCCACGCCGTTTGATGCTATTCGCATGCGCGTAGATAATCATTCCCAAAGGATGGGTTCTGCTAGTTTTGTTGCCTGGAACCTATGGGGGTGAACTTTGGTTACTTTGTTGCAACTTTTGTTCGTGAAGTCCGAAGTTCGTTGAACTTCTGAACTCCTTGCAAATCCAAGAGTTCAAAATCGCAAAATTTTTACCATAATGAGTTTGAAAATGCCCGAATTTCTATTATCATGAAAAATTGGCAGTTCGAAAACAATCGAATTTCTCAGCACCAATAATTCGAAAGTCTCGAAAATTGCCGCATTTTTATGTAATAATTTTGACTGTCCAGTCTTTGCAAACCTTTCGAACCTTGGTTCGATCTTTGAACCTCAGGTTTGCAAAAAGTTTGCGGCATCTCAGTCAACATATCTGATCATAAAAATTGTTTTGTAATGCCTTTCCAATCATTCTTTTCCATCAACATTCACCCCCTCCCTCTGCACCCCTGAATTTTTATGTTTTAGGGCGAGAAGCTCGCTAGGGGCTATGCATGTCCGTATGTCCGTCCGCCGGCGTCGGGTGCTCGTGCTTCTGCTCGTGAGATGCGGCTGCTCACGAGCACGTAGTGCCCCATGCTCACGTCTCGTGGCAGAACTTAAAAAAAGAAAATAGAATGATAAAAATCAGCAGAACCCATCCTTTGGGAATGATTATCTACGTTAATGCGAATAGCATCAAACGGTGCGGAGTTATGCGCGTTCGTCAGGTGGCCGGCACACTCTGGATACGCCAGCCCACTCTTGAGGCGATTCTATTGTTGACACTTTCACAGCCCTGCGCACGATCTCCGCAGCCCAGCACGTGCGTTTGTGTCACTTAGGAAGGCGAGCAAAGCACGCGCACATACGCACAAAACACTCAAAATGGTACCGACCAGACTTTCTGGCGTCTCAGCTAGTCTCAACCAACGGTACTCTAAACGGTTGTTTATATCTTTACCATAGGACGCGCTTACAGCGCTGTCCACAGCTACCGGTGCGCGCGCGTTCCATGCACGAGGAGCTCATTCCGCTCTCGTGAGGCTGAGCTAGAGGTCTCCCGAGCGCGGGAGAGGGGTGAGCTAGAGGAGAGGGTGAGCGCGGGAGAGGGTGAGCTAGCCCTCGTGCATGGAACGCGCGCGCACCGGTAGCTGTGACAGCGCTGCAAAGCGCGTCCTATGGTAAAGATATAAACAAATGTTTAGAGTGCGGTGAATGACTGCCTTCATAGCTCTGTGGTTAGCGCGTCTGCCTGCTGATCAAAGGGTCAACGGTTCGAATCCCAGCCGGCGCCGGTCTTTTTTATTTATTTATCGACCCGCGGCGTAAGAGGTTAGATAGCCAGATAGATAGATAGATAGATAGATACACCGACGAAAAGTCGTGAAGCCTGCAGATGCTATTACGTGCATGTTGAGAATCTGTTTGCGCAGCGACTGGGACGAGTGAGGGGCTCTGAGATGTGGTAGTAACTCACGACCTGGGGTTTCTGTCATGGATGGAAGCGTTGCATGCTTGGCCGGCTCAAAGCGTCTATACAGGAGAGGAGGCGCTGCGGTCAAGTCATCCATAATCGCGTTAAACTTTGCATGCATTCGCTCAGCGTTTATGGAAAGCGAGAGGGCACTGCGGTCACATGCTCAAATGCGTATATAACCACGCTCCATGCGCACGTTCTCTTTCCGACATGGACGAAAACGAACGGGCTCGGCATGCTGCCGCTCAGCGTCTACGCAGACACGCACCACCAGAGACTCCGCCCCCAACCAACATCATTCACCACGTGTGAGATGCGGTCAATTTGTTGTTCCGTTCTGATTGCCTCTAATTTACTTCTCGCAATTTCTTGCAATAATTTCTACACAAAACTTTCGACCGGCCCAGACACATCCCGTTTGGCAAAAAAGAGGCTCACCGATGACCCTCTGCGGGGGCACGGGGGGCGGCCACGGCGGGCAGCTCGGGTGGCGCTCCGCCCCCGGAGCTGGCCCGCACTGGTGGGCGGCTGAGGCTGAGCTGCCTGTCTGCTGCACCCCGCACGCTGCTGAGGCCCTGCTGCTGGGGCTGCACCGAGGGTGAGGGTGCCGTCCCGGGCCTGCAGCTGCTGAGAAGTTGCGCCGCAGGGTCGGGTCCCGCTGGGCAGGCTCCCGCCGAGCCGGCCTCTCCCGCCATGGCGTCCCTGCGTCCTCCCCGTCGCTGCCGCTGTGGCGGTACTCGTCCCCGCCCCCCGACGCCGCCCGGGGCACCCCCACCCCGGCCGCCCCGCCGCCCCCGACCCCAACTGCGGGGCCCGAGCCCGCCCGCTTGTGCTTGCGGCAGCGGTCCATGTGGTCCTTCAGCTGAATCCGCACCTGGAAGATGATGCGGCGTGTGGGTTCGTCTGTCTTTCGTTGCTCGGGACGGCTAAAACGATCGGGGGCCGCCGCCAACTTGCCGAGGGTTGGACTTTCCAACTCTGTAGCGCAAAGTCCCGTGGACGTGGTCCCGCCTAAGTTAGATCGCACCGACCGGGCAAATCGAATGTGGGGGCTTTGCGTGCCAAACCGACGAGGACTTGGGGTTAATTTCAACCGCCCGGGGTCTTTCGACATGCAACCGAACTCTCGGTTATTCGGCACCTTCTCCGCAACGAGCCTCTGTCAATTGCGGGCAATTTGGCCGGGGTCGGTACCCGTCTTGCGGTTATTCGTAGGCCCGCCATCAATGACGTTACGACACTGTGGACAGATAACAGGTGGCAGAAAGGAACGCCGCACGCTTGGCGGCAATCGCTGGACATATTTTTCAAAATAAATGCAGTTTACGTTTACTTCTGTTCAAGGTAAGCGCGATAACTGAATTCACGGGACAAAAAGCTATAGAAGTCCGTTCCTAACTCAGATTTCTTGAAAAGTGCTTCAGCTGCCCTTTAACTGTGTGTAGTTCCCCTTGCAGAGGAGCGCAGTATTGCAACGTTTTCATCATTTTATGTCCAAGTACTGTGAGAAGCAACCGCTGTTGCTGCGGGACAAGCGGTGATGTGCCGGCAGCAGATGTGCGAGGGCACGGGTGTCGTCGTCCGCATTGCCTTTCATTTAAAGTGCTGCTCACAATCTAGGCAACGGGGTTATATGCAGCCGAGCCAGAAACGTAAGATCTAAATTTTACGAACCATGAGCAAAATATGTTCCTGCCGAAATACTGCGCTTTGTGTGGCCACTTCCCTGCACTACTTTTGGACATTTTTTTATGTGTGACTGCTTCTCTGCCAACTAAAAGTTAGCAGAACAAAAAAGTAATTCATTGATTTTCTTTTTTAGTTCCTCTAGTGAGCACTGAAAGTGGAAAAGGGGCAAGCGAGAAAATCATAGCACAAGCTACAGATATTTGTGCAACACTTTGCTCTTTAAAACACAATTTATATTGAAAAAACTGTGAGGAAAAGTACTGCCCACTTTTTGTTGCTACACTTTAGAAGTGGAGGAGAAAGAACATTACAATTCCAGGTTCATCAGTAAATGGCCAAACTCGTAGAAATAGTTCCCAGGAGGACTGAGCTTCTTTCCCTCTCCCTGATAAATTTGTTGATGGAAGAGAGAAAGAGACCCTCTCGGCACTAACTCCAGGGGTAAAAATAAGCCCCCGTGAGCACGAAAAGCAGAGGGTCCCGATTGTCGCCTCCCTTGCCTGTGGCCACTTAAAAAAGAAGACTTACTAAGGGGAAAAGCTGAGCTAGTTGGTTCTGATACATCTTGGGTGAAACCAGCTGAACAAGGAAGGAAGATGACAGGAGAAAAGAATGGCGAACCGACCGCTGGACTACCAACTGTTTTTTATTAAATCTTCCTCTTCTTCTATTAATTTATATCCAATCCTCCTTTTTCTTTTTCTTTCCCATTGCTCTTATTTGTGCTCTTATTTTCCTTATTTTTCCTCCTGATTTTTATCAATTACCCACGAAGAGTGCCGTGTAGAAAGAGTTTTCTTTGGCTTGAAGCGTAATCAGGATGCCACGCACTCGTGTCGTCTATCATCGATAGTCAGGACATGAAAGCCGACCACTTGCAACGCACTGGTCACGTATGGTATCCCATTATGCGATAGATGGTCGAGCTCTCGCTGTACACAGGCATGATAACAATGGGCAGCTAAATGTCCTGAGTCTCAGCAAGTTACCGCAAGGCAAACGCGCAAGTCATCTGCTCGGCACCGAACAAGGCCTATTCAAGTGTGCACGCTGAAAATTAATCAAGCACAGAAAAACGCCACGGAAAAGTTTCACACCAGGCACAAACATCAATACGCTCGCGTTGCGATAAGGAAGTTATTAGAAGCTATCGCTGACATCTGACGCTGCTACATCGACAGACCGGTGCGATGTGTTAACCCGTCAAGCACCGTGAACATGCAGTCAAACCTAGGAACCTTGCGGTACCACGGCACATTTAGCTGCGCATTGTCAAACATGCCTGTGTGCAGGCATGAGCTCGACCATCTTCACATAATGGGACACCATAAAAACCGGGTTGCAAGGGAGGCTTTGAGGCCCTCAGTATCGACTGAAGAAGACGACAAGTACGGTGAGCATCCCTTCAAGTATCTTGCAAGCCAAAGAAAAACTCTTTCTACACGGCACTCTTCGTGGGTAATTGATAAAAATCAGGAGGAAAAATAAGAAAAATAAGAGCACAAATAAGAGCAATGGGAAAGAAAAAGAAAAAGGAGGATTGGATATAAATTAATAGAAGAAGAGGAAGATTTAATAAAAAACAGTTGGAAGTCCAGCGGTCGGTTCGCCATTCTTTTCTCCTGTCATCATCTTCCTTCCTTGTTCAGCTGGTTTCTACCCCAAATGTCAAAAGGAGAGAGAGTCCTTTTCCCTTCTGCCACTGAGCCGCTAAAAAAAAAAAAAACAAAAAAAGAAAAGCAAATATTGGGGCCTTATACTGCAAGGCAACCGGGTATATGAGAGGCACCACAAAGACTCTCTGATGAAGAAGCCACACAGACTTCAAACCTTTCTCTTTGTGCTCTGAATGCCAAACGGAATCTCAAAAGACCTCTAGCAAATGTGCAGCGCCGTCTGAAGGCCAAAGAATACTGGGAACCATTTGAAGAGAACCGGTTATAAGAAATGACAAAGAGAAATGCAGGCTGAGTCGGCGAGGGCTGCAAGGGCAGGTGAGCAACAGTGCTACCCCCTCTCTCTCTCTGTCTCCCCAGTGTCACAAGGTAGATGCAATGGGGGCGAGAAGAAGCATACAGGACTTCGCGCATAGCCTTTGGGATCTTTGCAAAGGTCTATTCTGTGAGGGTGGTCCTAAGAAAAGTGGCGTCTCAAACACGCTGTGGGTCTATCACCGCACGGTCTACGTTGTTGGGTGCAGTCCACCAACCTGTCTCTCCGTGGGCTGGTCCCGAATGAAGGGGTGCTTGAGCAACTGCCCGTGTACGGCCGTTGCTGGTAGTCCTTCACCAGAACGGTCTCGATGAAGCTCTGAAACTTCTTGGCCCACTGCGGGACTCGAGCCGGGGCGGGGGTTGCGGGGGATCAGGAACAGTGCCCGCATCGGATGCATGTCGCACAGCGCTAGAGGACAAGGCAAGGGAAAACGAGCTGTGCCTTGGTCCCTAAGGATATTCGGGAGAAACAAGGTGCACGCCAGAAAGATGCGCACGTTTGCTCTCCCCATACTAATTAAATTATTATAAAGTAATTGTAGTAATTAGTGGGACCTGCTAAATTTGGTGGGGTCTAAATCTGCAAATGTGGCTAGCTGCACAACGGTTTTTCGCAACATTCTTCCGATGTCCCCGCTCACTTCACACAAGCCAACATCATACACTTGCGTTAACAAAGCTTCCAGTTGACGGTCGGTTGGAAAGCGGAGTCTACAGACGATTACTTCCTATTTATCCGTATTACGGAGACGAATACAGTAAAAGCCGTCCCACTGTTGAGAGACTCACGTGGTTGCGACTCCGCCATCTCCAGGAGTCAGTAATACCAAGCGACCTGCAAGTCGCTTCTGAAAAGGGAAGAGAATAAGAAGAGAAGCACTGTCAGGTTAAGGCCGCGACCTTCTTCGGTTCCGAGATAATATCCTTCCCCCCGCCGGCTCGCGGCCGGGGAGCGGAGATCGCTCACCACTCCCACATAAACATAAGCTCAAACACTAACCCTGTTGTCGTACGTGGCATCTGGATTTTCGCCGCAGGCAATCACCTCTAGGGGCCATCCTGTAGGCACCAACGAGCCGGAGATAAATCGCAAAGGGAGTCAATGCTCAGAGGGGTAGGCAGTGCTCGGCCACATTTACGTTGAGACTCTCGATCAGACTGCGTATGGCAACCACTTGCATCACGCCTTCCCGAGAAAACATGCTGCCGCCATCCTCCCGACCTGTGTACAACTAGATCTAGTTTCTGCGGTATTTGCAAGGTTGAATCTATGCACCGCTTAAGGGGGACATGGGCCTAAGTTTTAAAATTTTTCGAAAAAATTCATTTTTCAATTTTGAGGTTTTTGGTTTTAGAAACTAATTATACACCCTTACACTAAATTTCATAACCGTGCGCCAAATAGTTATGTTGATATAAAATATTTTCAACACATTGTGAGGCAGTAACAAAGCTAAGGAGTTCAATGTTTGAATGCATTTTTCTCAGTTCCACTTTTTGCTGCAAATTTCATACGAAGGAATCTTTTGTTCGAAGGTAAAATTATTCTGATACCACAATCAAGATGTTTCTGAACTGAAATTTACTGGGGAATCGGGCTATCTACTTTATTTTGTTTTAAATTAAAGTCCTCATTGAGAAAAAACTATGTTTTCAAAAACTGACATAGGACAGATATGTATCTCATATTTTGAGGTAATCACTCTTCCTGAAATATTTACATTTGAGTTATAAAAACTAGATAGCCCGAAGTCCCACATCCCCCACTTTATATTCAAGCAGTTGAAATGATGCTTAATAGCTTCATTTGCATATCATAGATTTCTTAATGAAGAGTGACACATGCAGGTATGTGTCACTCTGCAGGTATGTAAAGTTGTCCTAGAGAGCTGAAAGTTTGCACAGTACACCTACATCTGAAGGTAAATCTCCCCTGCAAATTTCATTCCAGTCACTTGAGTAGTTCAGAAGTTCAACCTCTAGCCAGTGTCCCCCTTAAACCCAAAGAGGCAGGAGTTCTTAGTAAATTTCAGCCGCAACTCTTGGGTTTCGAGGAGGTTGGGGGCAAGCAATGTAGGTGACTGGATTCCGCGTGCCACTGGAGTGTCACAAGTTGTGCGAGGACGTACAAAGCATACTTTGACACGCGCCGTACGTCACATGCAAGGAGGAAGGTGAAGGCAAAGCACGCACCAGTAGGGTGTCCCGATGAAGGTGTTGCGCCTTCCTATCGTGCGATCCAGCTGAGCACTCACTCCAAAGTCCACTGCCGAGAAAGGAGCCAGAGTGTTGATTTGAATGCCCTTCAAACTGAGAAACATAGGGCATGCAGTCTGGCACAAATAACACACATAAAAGGGAAAAACCCCGAGGAAGGGTAGAGTGTGGACTGAAAAAAGTTCATTCATTTTTCGTAAGAAGCATGCTCTGAAATTTTGTTTCCTAATATGCCTAATGATGAAGTTGAAGCTTGAGCGAGTTAGTATATACTTGAGAATTAAAACAGTGCGAAGGACGAGAGGCTGGATGAGGAAAGACACAGACAGACTGTTATTTAAAATAGTGCTCTGTCTGTGTCTTTCTTTATTCGGTCTCTTGTCCCTTGCGCCGTTTTAATTCTCACGCTTAATGACATTGCCACAGTGTGCGGCTTTCCGCTTACCTCTCTCTGCACATCAAGGAGGAAAATGAAAAATTTCATGCTTGATTTGGATTCAATATAAATTTTCTGCAAATGCCACAAGAATTGCGTGAAAGCTTACCAGCAGACTTTCCCAAAATGCCCATAGAAAGCAAATTGCGATTTATAAAAATAAAAAAAAAAGTTGGCCAGCGCACGATGTGTTACTAATAACACTGGGAGTCGGAAGCACGATGCAGAGATTCTCAGCATGCCAAGCATCCTAATGCAGTTCAAGGTTTTGAACCTATACTTTATGCCTGTTTTGGCATTCACTCAATATGCATGTCCCAACAAATGGCCTTAACACCTTCTGGCCAGGCTACTTGTTTGTCGAGGACCTTGCTGAACATTCAGTGGTGACTAATACAAATCAATCACCAATTTCAATCACGCAGGTCAAGCGGCCCCAAAAAGCCAGGCCACTTACCCAGTTTGACTTCGGCATTGTCCGTGTAGCAAGACATTCTGGCCCTGGATGTCCCTGTGGATGATCTTGTTGGCGTGCAAGTGACTCAACCCCTGCACAATCGAAAGATGATGGCACCGCAATGAATCAGTGATAGTATTCTACTCAATGCACCCTTGGGAAGCTGAAATTCACCATCCCAAAGAACCATCGCAGAGTCCTAAAAGCAACATTTCTCAAAACATGGCAAAGTGTCCTTTGACGGTGGTCAGACTAGGCGTTTCTTATGGAAAAGCAACAATCACTCATAACACAATGATTACAACAGGTCATCATTAAGAGCAGTTACAAGGTAAAAAACCTGCAAATGTCCTGAGGCAAGGTTTGACCCTACTGTGATGCATACATGATAAAATAAATGTTTAAATTATATATTTTGTACTTTTACCTTTTGTGGCAATAGATGCGTGGTGAAACAGACGACAGGGTGTGCGTGATAATAAAAAGACGTCAATTCCATCCGAGACACGAAGCTGGGCAACTGCTACATTGGTCATCCAAACCTGATTGTACTAAACTAGGCTTTTATTCTTATTGCTGGTACACAATGCACCTACAGTGATGTGATTGGCCTAAGCCGTTTTGGAGCACCTTTCGGACAGCAAAACTGTGTTTTAGAGCGTAGCAAATGTGGCTTTTGGAGCAGCTAAAACAGTGTTTCGGAGCAGCGAAAGTGGCATTGGAGCGGATATTCTTAGAGAAAAAAACAAATATTCGTTTCAAGTGCTGGACAAACGAAGGACACTTTGCTCGCCACAGTAAACATATTATAGTCAAGTTAGACCACCTGGGAGTCTTTCAACATGTAACTGGAAATGCCACTGGCATGAAACATTTTGCAATGCTTCAGAAAATAGATACATATATATGCACCCGCTATAGGTAAATAAGAACCAAACTGCATCTATTAAAATTTATTTTAAAATGACCAGGTTAGTATTAAATGTCACAACATTAGGTTGACTAATTATATAATATATAGAAGCAGTCTCTAACTGTTAATACACGTGACTCACTGCAGTGCAATGCAAAATTGTTACGCGAGCGGAGATGGCTGTTCGATCGAAACCATGCCATTCCGCTCCGTCGCCAACTGGTTCCCAAAATTGTACACAAAACGTAACTGTCCAGAATACGACAAAAAACAGCCCAGCCGCACGTGCTTACCAGAGCGGCTGTTGAGGTACAAGATAAACACACAGAAAAAAAAAAGAACCAGAGCACATAGATGCAAGACATCACGAGCCAGGGTCAAATAGTTCTTGGATCGCTTTGTAGCAACGACTGAACCCGAGACGAAACAAGCGCGCTGTGCGAGTTCAGCGTAGCAGTCATTGCACTTCTTTGCTTTAGCTCACTTCTCTACACCAACTCTTTCGCGGCAGATTTTTCACGTGCCGGGGTCCCTCTCGAAAGAAAGCTTCCAATAGAAACCTAGGTAAGCAGTACTCCGACACAGCAGTATTTGATCTAGAGGGATTTTTGTAATAGTGTATTAAACACGGACAGGAATATTGATGAACATTAGTGCGGTCCTTACGTTTCAGTTTGGAAAGCGCCATATCTGTAGCGACGTGGCGACGGCAACAGTTGACGTCGCGCGACCACGGCGACTGGCAGACAGGGACCAAATATAGTTTTCCCACGGCCGTTGCTTTCAGGAGCAAGTGCTTAAGCCCACAAAGTAACTCCCGCCGCGCAAAAACGTGGTTTCGTTTCACAGCATGATGACATGGCTGGCTGGTACCGAGCACGCTAGTGTCGGAGCGCCCGCACATGCCCGCGTCTGTCGTTGAAAAAGTTTTGAAAAGGCGCGAGACAACGAGAGCGCGAAACGAGAGACGGCGGGAAAAACCATGCGAGGGGATGCAGGGTACTATTGTGTCGGGCGAGCCGCTTGCGCCACCTAGCTCACGTGTGCTCATTACAGTACTCAGTTTAGTTTCGGTTTCGAAAGGCGAGCAAAATTGGTTCTTTGGCGCAGGCTTGGCGCAGATTACCTATATTTTGGCAAAATGTAGCAGGATGTAGCAGGGTTAGCCCCTTGACGCAGTTTGGCGCAATTGGCGCAGCAATCACATCACTGCACCTGGAGCCAATGCATTTCATTGCAATTTATCGATTCATCAAATGCTCTCACAGAAATAAATGCCAAAGACTGGATACCCGGTAGCTGACATTTCTGCTTTGTATGTGCAGTGATGACAATAATGAAGCTGATATCATAATTCTGAGCTGAATTGATCACACTCTCTCTACCAACAGACTTATAACAAATGCTTTTGCGTGCCATTATGAAAACTGCACAAGATATTCATGGGTTGGTTCCAGACACGAGCATTCAAGTAAGAAGCGACAGGTTCCGCTCACCCTAAAATTTCCCTGCAAGATGTACGCTATCCATTCTTCCTTTAGAGACTGGCCCTTGGTTGCTGGGAAGAAAGAAGACACCAGATCAGACAAATGTGAGTGAAATGGCTCGCATGGGACAAACAGTAAGGACATAAATGTTCTAGTTTTCCACCGTCTTCACTTGCCTACAGGCAGACGCCAACACTGTCGTGGATGTAGAGCATAAACCAGAAAGGCAAGGGTTCACATTATTGGCACAGAGGCATGACAATGTCATTAAATCAGCAGAACCCATCCTTTGGGAATGATTATCTACGTTAATGCGAATAGCATCAAACGGTGCTGGAGTTATGCTGCGTTCGTCAGGTGGCCGGCACACTCTAGATACGCCAGCCCACTCTAGATACGCCAGCCCACTCTTGAGGCGATTCTAAATTTGTTGCCACTTTCACAGCCCTGCGCACGATCTCCGCAGCCCAGCACGTGCGTTTGTGTCACTTAGGAAGGCGAGCAAAGCACGCGCCATACGCACAAACACTCAAAATGGTACCGACCAGACTTTCTGGCATCTCAGCTAGTCTCAACCAATGGTACTCTAAACGGTTGTTTATATCTTTACCATAGGACGCACTTTACAGCGCTGTCACAGCTAGCCGGTGCGCGCGCGTTCCATGCACGAGGCTCATTCCGCTCTCGTGAGGCTGAGCACGGTCGCTACATCACCCTCTCCCGAGCGCGGGAGAGGGTGAGCTAGCGGCCGTGCTCAGCCTCACGAGAGCGGAATGAGCCCTCGTGCATGGAACGCGCGCGCACCGGTAGCTGTGACAGCGCTGTAAAGCGCGTCCTATGGTAAAGATATAAACAACCGTTTAGAGTGCGATGAATGACTGCCTTCATAGCTCTGTGGTTAGCGCGTCTGCCTGCTGATCAAAGGGTCAACGGTTCGAATCCCAGCCGGCGCCGGTCTTTTTTATTTATTTATCGACCCGCGGCGTAAGAGGTTAGATAGCCAGATAGATACATAGACGAAAAGTGCGTGAAGTAGCCAAAGAATGCTATTCGCATTAAAAGTAATACAACTACCACATAATACTTTTGATTAAAAGAAATGCAAGCCATTGACATGCATTTTGTTTCACAACTTTCGTAAATATGAGACCGCAAAACAGCTCACGATAAAGCTGGACGAAAACTGCTTTTTTACATCATGCCCCACATTTATCTTTCTACAAAACTGTTAAGTCCATACAGGGCAGAAAGGCGGCACATGTTGGAAGAGGTTAAAACACACAAAACTAATCTGAAGAGTAACAGAAGAGAGGCCATTTGGAGGCACTCCAATTGACTGCTTCTTTGTTTACAGTATAAAACCTACCAAAGTTGAACTGCAATCCTTCCTATAACTTTTCAATCAAACTTAACAAAAAAAAAAATATTTTTTTCTTTTTTAATTAAGTAAATTAGATTTATTTTATTTAAATCGCTGTAGCTAGAAAAATAGAGCTTCTCTATTATTACATGCATTTTTAAACATGGCAGATCAATTGATACATCTGTCCAATCTGAGAGTGACCACGATGTAGAGGAAATAATTACTGTAAATGAAAAGTACACTTTAAATAATAACATTTTATCGATGTAAAACCTGCCATGCTAGAACAAAAACAGCTTCATTTCTGGGTTTATAAACCTTTTCGCATTCCGATTTACTTGCAATATTATATTATGTAACTGACGAATGAAGTGGAAGGCAGGAAGGAAACTCAGTGCTCCGATTTGCTCAAAAGAGCACTGCTTTTTGCTCGTGTTTAGCCCAATATAAATATTTTTTGCTTGAGGATTCTTCCAATTTAAACACTAACCCAGACAAATGCGCATCAAAGTATCAAATGATGGCAAAACGGTAAGATCATATATGTGAAAGGTTTGATTTAAATCACCGTAATAAAACTGCTCCAACCTAAATAATCTAAATCATAATTTAAATCATCTTGATTTTTATTCTCCACCCTGGTTTTAACAAGCCTATAGACACAAAGCAGTAATGAAGATCCTCAGAAAGTCGCTAAAATACCACGAGGGCTTAGAGTGTTCGCAAACACCCATGAGACAACAAAGGTACTTACATTTGACAAGATCCGTGACTGAACCAGCACCACAGTACTCCATAACCAACTGCAAGGCAACAACTCACTTGTCTGACCATTCCCAAAGAGAGAGAAAAAGTAAAAACGTAGAAATGGAAGGAGAAGTCTTACCCAAAGCTTGTCGTCTTTTCCTGGTGGGCTTTTCTGGATGAAGGCACCGTAGTAGGTTGCAATGTTACGGTGATGGGAATACTGGAGGACAAAGGAAGGCATGGGATGTCAAAGGAGCACGAATTGAGAGTCCTCTACTGAGTGCTGCTGTAAATTTGTGTTAGCTAGAAAGCATAAACTGCTGCTGACAACTGAATAATGCAGAAAATTCAGTAATGGTCCTATTCCCACCAAAACTAAACAACGCTCTTGAATTTTTTTTTTTTTGTAGGATTATACGTATTTGATGTTTTTAAAAGATGCACCTGAGATACTGTTGCCCACTACTGTATGTGGTACTTTCGTGCCCTTTCCCCCTTTTATCTTAAATATGTCATAATTATTTAATGACCTTGCTATATACACTAAAGATATACTTTAAACTATATATTTCAAACAAAGCGGAAGCACAAAACTTAATACCGACACTGTCCATTCCAGAAGCCAGGGCCTTTAATTTCCAACTTGGATAATTTATTTTTGTCTTTTTGCTTTTGTGTTGAAGTTGAGCAATAAGTGCCATAATGTCGTGGTTTTAAAGTAAATATTAAAAGTAACAAGCGTAATCATTTACCTTTTTGAGTACATTGATTTCTAGCTTAATTTCTTCCTCTTCGTCCTGAAAGTAGAAGACATGCAACAGTGTATCTATAGAAACAACCAGAGAAAGTGAAAATCAACCGACAAACTTTCAGGCAACACGGGAGAATACAGCAGCAGCAGCAGCAGCAGCAGTAAAGTAGCAGCTAGCACTGGCGCAGATTGTTGCTTCCAAGGAACACTCGCACCGGCAAAGACAGCCTCTGCTTTTCTTGTTTGTCGGCAGCCGTTGTAAATTTAACCGTGAATTTGAGAAGAGATAACAATGAAGGAAGAAAAGCTTATAATCTTGTATGCTAAATGCAACTACATTATTCTCCCAGTATAATGAAAAGCATACTGGAAAAGGCAGTGTATTGTAAAACCAAACAAACAATAACATTAGCCTTAGGGCTCAGCTGTCCATTTCAAGTAAGACAAGAGTAAGAGTAGCTACCTCTCTTCTAATGTAATGATGAGAAAACAGTTTTACTATATCCTATCTTAAGGGAGACACTACCCAAAAAAAAAAGAAATTTCTGCAAAAAGAGTCGATTTTGAAAAATGCCACATTTACATCCACCAACATCTAGACTAGAGTATTCCCAGAAAGTTTCGTTTGTTTACACAGTATAGTTATTCTTTTATAAATTATTTTCAGTCCAGCGATGCTAAAGGAAAGGTAGAGGTTCGAGCCCTTTGAACACATTTTTCTCCATACCACTTTTTGGCATAAATTTCACTTTAATAAAACTATTGTTTCAGTATGAAACTATAGAGACTTAATATTTGTGGCCTATATTGCCAAAATTTTATGGAGCTGGTTACTATGAACTTAAATTTTGCATTTTCATGTTCCTTTATTATGAAAAATTGTAATTTGCAAAACTTGGTAAATGTAAACACAAATATTGTTTTCATAATTTTTTTTATCCTAAAAATGCATATTTTCTGAAATTCCTTTTTATTGCAACCGTCAACAGGTATTCCAGTATACATTCCACCAGAAATATACGTGGTTATCATCACCATTTCTGAACAATAGATTCATTGAGCAGATTCTACGCAAAGCTATGCTTTACATCGTTCTGGGGGTATAGTACTTCGAAAAAAATAGGTTCACAGGGCTGAAACTTTGCATGCCCTGCTTCTATATAGCTACAAACACCACCTGCAAATATCACGCCGATTGAGTGTGCAGTTCAAATGTCGACATTCCCAGGATGTGTTCCCCCTTTAAAGACCGACGACCAGTTCGCGCTTTCCACTTATCCCCCACTTCCTCCTCTCCCCCTCCCCACCCTGTCCACCGTTGCCTGTTTCCTCCTCCCCCATGGTGAGGAGGATCTTCTGCCTTGCAGAAACTAGAGTCTGGTCGTCAGCCTTTAAAAAAAAAAACCAAAAAAAGATTTTTTTTTAAAGTTTGGTTAGGACACACATGTTAAAAAAACTAATTTTATGAAATTTTTTTTTAGGGCAATATTGACGGCGCCAGGAGCGATTTAGTCGGCAGTAACCTCCTTTCCCCTTTTTACTCTCTTGGCATTTCGGGCGCGTGGAGGAGAGGTGAATCCGCTTCGACTTCACGACCGAGATGGTCATTCCGGAATGACCCGTGACGTCATGAGCTTTGCGGGCAGAATTTCGAATAAATATCTTACCGTCAATATTGCTCCAATTTTTTTTTCACGTTAAATTAATTTTTTTACACGCGTGTCCCAATCAGATTGTTTAAAACAAACAGTATTTTTTTCTTTTCAGGGGCCCTTTAAGAGCACTGTACAAAGCTGCAGGAGACACGCGTACAAGTCCATGGCTTTGAAAAATGTTTTTGTAGTTGTGCAAAAAAGGCTCCTTGCAGAGCTGTGCACACACGCCTGCACCTCTGAGAGTGCTGCACAAAACTCACAAGATTGAGTCTAGCAGTCAATGAGTGAAAACTTGTAAGGAGTCTGTGGATAAAATTTTGCCTTGCCCCATTAAATTCCTGGGGTGATAGACATTTTTTTGCTCAAATGCACTGATCTGAGTGTTTTGACCTGTCAAAAGCCAGTCGGTTTATTAGGAACCAGTTCACAACTATAAACAAGGCTCAGGCCAAACCAATAAATAAAGAAAATCTATGCTAGTTCGGGAAAGAAAAATGAAATAGTAGCAGGCCACACCCCAGATCAATCTTACCCTGAGTACCAACTTAAAAGTCGAATACAAGCATTCATTCCCTTTTCTTTTGTATGTTACACTCCTAAAATACTAATCCATAAATCATGGAACAAAAACAATTACCTACCAAAATTAAAAACTAAATGGCCGACTCATTTTTGGTCACAGTCATTACAGCAAAATATAAACAAGCCAACAGAGACAGAACTATACGTACAAACAGATAGGATAAGAAAACACAACCTTGAATTCTTTGATTGTATCTGGACAGCAACAACATACACCCAGTTAATTCATATGACATTGTCCCACTATTTTTAGTTTGTTGCGTGCCTGAGAACATTCACACATATTGGAGTCTAACAAAGCCATTACCAACAATGGCAACTATGATAATAAAAGCCCGTGGCAAGCAAACCATGGGAAATGCGACATGAAGCATTTGCCCGGGAAAGGAAGTCAAGTTATGGAAAAGTAGGGTGCTAACAAGAATACAGCAATTTGAACATCATACTAGACCACACGAGAAAGTGTGGTCTTGTATGGTGTGGTCACTGATGGAGCACATAGTAGTGATAAGGGTGGAGCTCCAGTGCTGGTGATTAGATGGACAACAAGCATTAAGTGGTGTGAAAAAAAAAGAAAAAATAAGGTTACAACAGATTAAGAAAGGAGAAGAATAAGTGAGGAGAAAATCACAAGGACCTCTATAAAATAACTGCAAAAACTGATCTATGACAGAAAACAAAAAAACAGTAAACGCTATATTTTGTGTTTCTGGACATTAATTCATGGGAAAGCATGAGTAACGTGGTGCTGATAACCAGAAGGCATCTGACACTCAGCTTCTCCAGAATAAATTTGTCTATTACCAGAAGAAATGTGCTTGATCACTAGATACTATGGGCTACAGCGATAGTGCACTGCAAATTTTGTGGAGCATCCTGAGCACAATGGTGTGCAATATATGGTCAGCAAAACACATTAAAATTATTGAAGTGAAAACATACCAGGACTGCCACACTCTTTTTGATGGTTGTGTGAATAGATGGCAGCTGCTTATGAACTTACCCTACGACATAAAAACAAAAACGCCAAGACGAGGACAAAGTAAAAGGTAGCCGACAGGACACAGTGCTGTGTTCTGTTGGTTACCTTTTACTTTGTCCTCGTGTTTGCGCTGTTTTTGTTATGTCCATATATCAACCAGCCCAAACTTTAACGTTAATCAATTACCCTACGAGATAGAGTAACTATATATGAGATGCCCTGCTGCTTTTCTAGGCCAATGAGACGGAATCCAACGAAATAGACCATTTGCAATATCCCCCAAGTGCCCCGGCCCGCGCTAAAAGAATCATGGGAACGGTGTTCCTTCAGCTCCTTAGTGATCGGTAATTTCGACCCTATCCTTGGTTACACAGATTTTGAGCGTAATTCGGAGTCACCCTGAACAA
The DNA here is from genome assembly GCA_037355805.1 of Ixodes ricinus. NCBI lineage: Eukaryota > Metazoa > Arthropoda > Arachnida > Ixodida > Ixodidae > Ixodes > Ixodes ricinus. Next base: position 13,653 of record JAZHYW010001075.1, on the reverse strand, counting down.
GCACCTGATATACTCCAGTGACCTGTCATATCGCTTTTAAAATTTCTCCTCAATGTCAGCGTTTTTGATACTGTACATGCTGTCCACCCTTCAACCTGGATGGGCTGCAGAAATCTCTTACATTATTATCATGCTGATATTAAGTTAGAAACGCTAAAAATGCTATAAACAGCCCCGCGGACTCCGAGCTAAATCCTGGTTTTTCTTGTTGTGAATTATCGGCTTTTTAAGCAATTCCTGCTCAAACAACAATCACGAGAATGATAATATTGTAAGAGATTTCTGCAGCTCAGCCAGATTGAAAGGTGGATCGCATGCGCAGTATCAAAAATGCTGACGTTGACGAGCAATTTTAAAAGTGATATGACAGGTCACTGGGGTATATCAGGCGCTTGTTCAGGGTGACTCCGAATTACGCTCAAAATTTGTGTAACCATGGAGTTGGTCGAAAATTAGCGATCACTAGAGAGCTGAAGGAACACCGTTCCCATGATTCCTTGAGAGCGGGCCGGGGTGCTTGGGAATACTGCAAATGGTCTATTAAAGCTGAAAGACCTTGCCTTCTAGCTTGTCAGTAGCACTGACATTTCTGTCAGTTATAAGTGCTTTAAATATTTGTGTTCTGTTGGTGTACGGTGAACTGCAGTCCAGCATTGCCAATGGGCTGAGACACCCGGGATAACAATGGTTATAAGCTGCACAGTTCCCGCCGCACACACAAAACAGAAATAAAGACGTGCGCCCCCAGCATGGCCAAGGTCACTTGCAGACAGCCGATGTCCACAACAGCAGTCCTTAGGTTTATAAACGCCGACTCCAAAACAAAGCTAAAAAACAAAAAGAAAAACCTAAAAGAAACACAGAAACGACCTTCGCGTGATGGAGCTAACGGGCATTCGGGCGTCATTTCTGTTTTCATAACTTTGTTCCTCACTCGCCGAAAACAACCTTCGAGGCGGCATGGCGGCATCTTGTCCGCATCTTGACAAGGCCCGAACAAAAACGTCGTTAAACGGGGATCAAGACGGAGGGATGGAGGAAACAATTAAACAAAAACGAAGTAAAAAAAAAAAAAGAAGAGAGAAAACGACATCCCCTTCATGCCGAGTTTGTTTGGCTGCCTGTAAGCACCAAAAGTTTATGCCGCCAGACAGGTTTACGCTTTCGCAGACTGCCGCCTTTTTGTCGGCTAGGGCTGCGCCAGCTGGGTCTACAACGTCGTCTACAACAAGCTACCCTACCCTCCAGGAACAAATATTTGGGAAGTCTCCTTTGTTACCGAGTCGGGGCAGACTAAAAGCCCGCACGTCCAAGTGTGCACATATGTATGAACTATGAACGTGAAGAAGTGTACGGAAAAAAGTACACCACGCATATACAAAAAAAAAAAAAAAAAGGAAGGGCGAGGTGTCGTCACTGGTTGAGATGGCGCTTACGCAAAGCCGGAAGCGTTTCTGGTTTTCATTCCCGTCGTTTCTTGTACGTGCGTTTTTTTTTCTTTTAGTTTTTGAAGCGTCTTTTGAAAAAAAACAAAAAACATGAAGGTTTCACCGATGTCACGATGAGGAGAGCACGTACCAAACTCGCTGGACGTACGGTTGCTGCTCTCTCCAGGAAATAGCGAACTACTCGTCTCGAAAAGTGATTCAATTTCCACGAGCTCGCCAGTGAGCAATGAAGTGATTCAATTAAATTGGTTACCCTACGGGGAATTTCGAGGAATACCAGACGCATAAAGAGCCATGTCTCATCGGTAAGCGGTGACGCAGACAAGAATCTGCAATTTGCAAGTCTTTCATTGAAGCCGTGCCACATACCTAAACGATACGATATATAGTTTTAGTATCGAGGCATTCTCCGCTCGTTACAACTTAGATTTTCCATTGAGATGAAAATAAGATAGTCAAAGAAACGTTCCAGTATTTTATATCAACCGTGTCTCTAATCGAGGAAGAAAGCAACTATTTTGTGCCATAAAATGCTTCTGCAAAGAAGCATTTTGGACGGAAGTCTTAGAAGATGTACTACACGAATACGAGCTAACCTAATTCAAATTGCAGTCAGCCGAGTCAAGACAATCGCTAGACAAATGGAAGATTCTTAAAAACTCACCTCCGTAACGTCCATGATTTTGATGGCCGCCAGCTGACCCGTTTTGGTGTGCCGACCCTGCACGTGAAAAGAACACGAACGGTCACTGAAGTGTCGGTTAGGGTAAACTGATCTAACATCAGACACAGGCAGATTCAGACCTTGGATTTCGCGTAATCCCCACTTCGGGAAATCTTGTGCGCCGAAGACAGCACACGATTTTAAACTTCCCGCTATCTAAACTTTCGTACAAGTTTAATTTCTTTTACATACGAGAAAGCTAAGAGCGTGAGCTTCCAATGCTCTATATTTCAGTAGAGTAGATGACTAGGTTTTCACGTGCTACAAAATGGGTGCACTGGGGTGCACTGCACTCAAATCTGTGCTGGCGCGACAACGTGGCTATAGTACAGAACTCCGCGCGCAACGTGTTCGCACAAACAGTACCCAAGGTCCAAAGCTCCAAAGTCTCTGAAGAGCAGCATCATGACGCGCTTCGACCTCTGGAGCGTCTGGGTCTCGGACCCTGGGTAGTCCTTCCCAGGCGTCGCTTACGCTCCAGCTGCTTTGCGACGTAAAGCTCCAATATTTCATTTATAGTCTTTGGAAACCGAACCACAACATAGTTCAGCTTATATAAAAAAAGTAAGAGTGAAGGATAAGTGAAACACGACAACACAGAAGGCGATCACGGTGAGGAGACTAACGCAGACAACAACTGGTTCGCGTTGTCTGAAAGAACTGTGTGTCTGTGTTCGTCCTTCATGTGTTCTATTCTTCTGTGTATCTGTAGTCAACGCGCTCTGCTACGTGTACTTGGTTCGCGTTCTCCGCTTGGAGAACCATCACAGTCACACAGCAAGTGATCAAGATAAAAGGCCCGTTCACACACTTGCAACCGAGCACGACGGAGAGAGACGAGACTTGGTAAAACCTCTTAAAATTTCTTAGGACGAGAGAACACACTGGCACGTTGGCGCCATCTATGCGGTGACCCTGGAACTGCATTTCACAAGAACGAAGGTTTTGCGGGAATTCCGAGGTCAAATGTGCGTAATACCCATGAGAAAGGCTCGTTTACAACGCTGACAAAAGTTTTTCGAGCCAAGAAAAAAAAAAAAAAAGGATAATGCGCGAGAGAAATAGAAAACATGCCGGACCGCCAAGTTTGCACTGCTACCCAATAGATGGCGCCAGTGTGTCCCCTCGTCGAAGAGGTTCCAAGGCACTCGGTTCTGAGAGGTTGCAAGTGTGAACGGGCCTAAAAATAAAAGCATCTCGTTTCTTTTAATTACTTTTGTTTCTTTATTAAAAAGTCTTTTTTTTTATTTCTTACGGTTTTGATTTCTCCTGCAATTATAAAACACGCTAATTACGACATAAGTAGACAGGCTACAATTATCTGTGTAGTGTATCATTAACGCAGTTACCCTTCATCGTGCTCTCTCACTGCAGTCTCTTTGTTCTCTATCCCAGCAGTCGGCTAGGACAACCTTACTGCCCCTCATTCATCAACCTCAGGAGGAGAAGAGCAGGGTGGAGACTTTCAGTTGATCCCGTCTCCAGCGCGAGCTTCCAACCTTCGAGAACGCGTACGGCATCTCGTGAGCTTCGAGCGTGCGCGCTCAGCACAAGCACGGTGGAAGGCAAGGAGGACGGGCATTCGAAAGAGACGCCTACAGTTCTCAGCCTGCCAGTGACGATAAGAAGGAAATAGTTTACAAGACATTTAAGGACTTTACGAAGGTGCTGATTTCCCAGTTCGCCAGTCAAGCTTTTGTTGTCTTGTTCATAATTGATAAAACATAAAAAAAATAAAAATAAAGAAAACGGAAGTTTCCGCGTACATCCTCCGTTTCCATCTTTGTCCACTTAGTGCCACCGTCTCCCACCGCCTGCCGGCGGCGGCTGCTGCTGCTGCCAAGTTTCGGGCTCAGCTGGAAGCCTGCTGTTTGTCCAGTTTTCAGCTGGCCATCGCCTCTCTCTCTGCTCGCGAGCGAACGCACGAAAAAATACACGAATGCTCGAGCACGCGACCTTGGCTGCGTCGCCTCAGCGAGGAGGGGGCCCTCTGTTGTGGCTCCGGCAATATCTGGCGCCCATCGAATGCATCGCAGCTCGCGAAGATTAAAGAGCCACGTGGGCGAGGTCGCAAGGACGCCCCAGCGTGCATGGCCGCGCCTTACGGGTCGAGTCATCAGACTCCCCGCTGGTTCTTGGGCCAACACAAACAGAGACAGAGCAAGCTACACCATTCCCATGTTTACAACCCCACAGCCCGGCACGCACGTGTTGGTCGCTTCGGAAAGCGAGCGAAGTCTGCACAGATCAACAAGTTGTGTGGCCTGCCAAGCTACGATTTAACGAGCGAGCTTGTGTATTCACTGAGTACTAAATATTGAGGAATGGGTAGCACTGCCCGAATGAAGTTTCAAATCGAACACCAGTGTCATCTTACACACTGTAAAGAAAGTCGGTTTGTCGCGGGTCGTGGTTTTCGATGCATCGTAGAAGTTAAGAGTGACTCAGTGGTATTCGATAAGAATCAATATTAGCACGTTCCTACAACTGAATTAAAACCGGCGTAACCACACACACACACACACACACACACACACACACACACACACACACACACACACACACACACACACACACACACACACACACACACACACACACACACACATACACAAACATTTGCTTGTTTTAATTTTGATATTATAATGGTCACTGCATAAGTCAGAGCGCAGTCGAAGGCTCGAGCACATACACACACCAAAAACGCAAGTCAATGAACTTGACTGGTTTAGCCAGTGATAGAACAGGGAGATGACGAACATCATGACGCTGCTCTTTTAACGCAGTTCGAATGGTCCCACCGGCTCGTAGCGTCGACAGACGTGGTCTTTCACTACTTCTAAAACTGCCGCGTGACCCGAGAAATTCGAAGTCAATCTCAGTCACGCACCCTTCCGTATACGCACCGTTTCGTGCGTGCATGCACGACCAACGCCGTTTGCTTTCCCCGCGCGCATTTTGACATTCGAGAAGCTCGACGATTGTTATCTGGATCGAAGCAAGCACACGAGACTTCTAAAGATCTACCTCGCATATCGACGGCTACAAACTTATCTCGCACGCTGACCATTCGAGAGGCTCGACACTGCCATCTTCGATAACGATACCCGCACATCCCCAAATCTGACCTCGGGTCTTGATAGTGTTCTCTTAACAAAAGAACGAAAAATCGCGCCCAAGAAACCGAAAACAATGTCTTGACACACGAGTTCTCGAGGAAACGAACACATAACGAAGATACAAAAACAACCCCAGGACGACAGCATCAATTCTTAGCATATTTAAGCATCCCCTCCCTCCCTCCCTCCCTCCTCCCCCCCCCCCAACCTTTTAATAAAAGGAAAGCTTCCGGAAATGGCACCTCTCTCTTCCTCTCACACACTTTCTCTCCTCGCTTCGCCGTCAGTTCTCCAGCACCAAAATTGTGACCTCCGAAGAGAAAGAAAGAAAAAAAAAAACAAAAACAAAACCTACTAACCGGCAAGACGAGAAATCTGTTTTGACTTCGGAAACGCGTTCTCGACAGATCCCTGCTGAGAAATCTCGGGGGGCGGAGGGCAAAATATCGTCTTTCTAGGCACGTCCCATACTCCGTTCAACCCTAAACCGACAGTGGAGGAGAAGCTACGGGCTCGATGGACCAGTCAACCGTCCATCTTCCGCAACGTGATCACGCTCCCACCCATACCAACGAGCAGAGAGGGCGGGGTCAGGTGACGGAAGGGATTGTTCCGGCGAGCGCCTCGCTTCGAGCGCACTGTCAGCGGAGCCGCGAACGGATCCGGTCCCCAAAACAAGCGAAACGGGTGAAAGACACACGACGACCTTGACGCGGAGAGGGCGAGAGAAGAGCCCGAGCCTTGCCGAGCGTTGGCCGAACCCCGACGACGAATCAGAGGCGCGAGAAAGAGCGGAACCAACCAGAGCCGAGCCAGGACGGAGACGGGGTCAGCCGAGGTCATCCACACCATCTTCGGAAAGAGAGCCAGCGCCCGATAGCCTGCTCCGAGCTGCTGCAACAGCGCCGTGTATCCGACACACGCCTTCGTCGTCACTTTTTGCTCGCTTCCATCCTCTTCCTTCTCTCCTCCCCGTTCCTCCTTCTCGTCCTCCGCGGGGATCCGAGATGCCTCGCGGGTGACGTGACATTTATTTCCACCCGGCAGGACTTCCCAACGCACACGCGCGAGAGGCCGAAACGACGCGCGAAGACTCTCTTCGCCAAGTGAACCCGAGTCCGGAAGGGTTTGCACCCGGGGTCCATCCAAGAGTATTCAGGAATATGCCCGAGTATGTCAGGGTATTTCAAGGTGCATTCAGGGGTATATCAGGGTGAATATTAGTACACTCAGGAGTAGATCAGGGTATATTCGGGGGTATATCAGGGTGCATATTAGTATATTCGGGGGTATGTAAGGATTTATATCAGGATATATTGAGGGGTACATCCGAGTACATATTCGAATATATTCGGGATATGCTCAGCTGTATATCGCAATCCATACCCGGAGGTATATCCGTGCACATTCGAGCGTTTGTCCGACAGTATATCCACGATAATCGGAGCTTACTCGGTGGTATATCGGAGTATAAATCTTGGGCTATATCCGGGGGTAAAGCTGTCCGAGTATATCCAGCCTCGTGTGTATGATAATGACACACGCCTCGTCATTTGCCCTTCCTGGTTTTCGATTTGACGAGACCGCTTCGAATCGGATGCTTACTGATGGACTATGTAATGCCCTTCTAATCTCTCTCTAGTCCCGCCGAGCGAGGGCTGGGTGATTGATCGGTGCTCCAACTAGGAACACGCACGCTGACTGCATTAATTGATCGGTCTACGGAGTTCTAATGTCTTTGTTGTTGTCGTGGACGCTATCGTGCCCGACCAGAAAAGACGCTCCTGTCCCGTGGCGCTAGAACTCGCACCGACATCTCTCTCGTCATGCCGTCATCGAGTCCACAGTGCGAACTACGCAATACACACAGCGCGTCCGAAAGAAATCCGAGTCGTGTTGTTCTCACCATAAAAATAAACTACGCAACGCCGAACGCCCAGCTGCAGCTCCAATGGACCGGACGGGGTACGATGCCAAGGCTTCAGAGCCTTCCGTCATCTAATTAAAGAAAGTTAGACGCTATCCAATTAGAAAATGGCGGCCAGCGGAGCGCGCGGATAGATGAAGGTGAACAGCGTCTACAACTGGCACCATTTTCTCATTGAACATTTTCGTGAATTCCTTGTAAGTTTTTAATCAGGCAGCGGAAAATTCTGAAACTTTGGCATCTCACATATCAACCGCTGATCCTTTTTGCGGCAAGCAAAAAAACAAACACGGTTTGATTTTTTCTTAAATGCTTCGTATAGTCCGGCAAGGAGTTAACTACCCTACCTTCTGCTTGTTTTCTAGGCTATGCTGTCGTGGGGGTTTAGAAGAGCAGGACAAGCACCTCCCCCAGAGCTTTCTGCTCGCCATGGTTCGTTGATTCCTCCTCACCAGAGTTCGCCCTACCAACGTGGAAAGGGTGAAGGGTTTTATGGGAGGAGCCTGCTATTCTAATACTTCAATGACTCATTTATATGCCTCTCGTACAAAACAGCGGTTCAGGTTCTGCATCTTCCACGAGTTCAGATAGAGTCCTTGAATCAAGAGGAGATGCACATTCGGTGTGGAGTTATTCACTCGTTGTGCCCAGGTGTACACCCGCGGACAACATGAGCCGAAACCCCCATCCAGGCTTTTTCTCCGTCTGCGGTCCCCATATTATCTATCGCAATTCGTCAAATAATTGGAAGTATGACACCTCAATTTCGTATTCGATTCCCAAATCAAATTACAGCTCAAAAAAAAAAAAAGAACTGGCAGGTACGTTAGAGAAGCATCAAGGACCGTTTCAGTTCATATGGTCCGCGATAGTACACCTGCCAGTATTATTCGCGCGGGTACATCCATCGCCGCGTCAACAACCGACGCCGCCTCGTAACATTAGGAGCGAAATTCGCACCACCGCGTAACAACCGGCCGCTTCCTCTTTTATTCGCCCTCTAATCTTTTCACGCGTCGGGTTCCCGCAGCCGCCCCTCGACTCGGGGAGAGAGAGAGAGCGGGAAACGCCAGAGGGGTGACTCAACGGATGTTTCGCCACCGCGGCGACACAAAACAGCCATTCCCGGGAGGCGAGACCGGGCGCCATTTTTGTGGTTTACAGACGTCGTTATCGGGCAAGTCGTTACTGCGCACACGAGGGCGAGACTCCCGTGGAACAAGCACCGGACGTGTCACGAGTGCTCGTTCCGTCCCACCCATGCTACGGTTCCGTCGTCCATTGTTGGATCGTTTATGGCCGCCGAGCGCGCCGCCGGCTCCACTTGAACCGACCGCCGTAGACGTAATGTGACCGGAGTAGAGTGTCTGTCTCACTGTGCAGATAACATCGTGCTACATCGATCTACCAGGTGCCACAATAAACCGTGTTTTTGTACCTCGCTCGCGCGAGCGAACCGGAATCGAAGGTCTACGAACGAGAAACCTCCACCACCCAGGTTCAATAAACAACCCATAAGCATGCCGAAAAAAAAAGAAAATAAAAGAAGATCAACGGGACATATATTGTTTGCTAACAACGTTAGCAGGCGATTTATGTCCCGAGTCCTGCCCGTTTCGGTCTGGATGAGCATCGTACCGGCGTGCGGTCGTGTATCACTACAGCGTGGGCTACCAGTTGCACTGTCCTGGGTGAATTTCTCATCTACGGCGTAATTCAGTATGCCCATACCTCAAAGGCGTAGCTACACTGACCTTACACTGTCTAGACCCGAACGTCATTCGCTATATTTGTGATGTTTGTTTAGAGAAGCGTTCTGAGAAGGAGCTTCAAGTTTCCTCGTCATGGAAGGTTCTTCCATTTGCATCTGCTACGCAAGCCCCGCTCCGTACATGGGAATTTGCTGGCTACTTTTGTGTGTCAGCGCATGTGTGACAAATCCGCCCGCCAAGCATTCGTTGGAGGAGCAGTAGGTCCTCAAACGAAGCCTGCTGCAAAGTCTGCCTGTCCGTGCGCGCAGTGCGTCACAAAATCGTTTGTTAGACCGTCCGCACACCGCTTTGCTTGCCCTGCATGAAAGTTTTGTCACTTAGCCCTGTACATGTCACATAACCTTGTGAGTTACCGTGTATTCTTAAATTCAGCACAAACTCGTCCAACAATCAGCATTGTTATCGGGCTAGTTTCTTATTGTCCGTTTGTAACACGATTGTAACGTATGCAAAGTCTCCGGCACTACCATGAAATAGCACGCAGAAATCGTCACAAAATTGTACGTACAATAGACTGCTTGCAAAACATGCAGCGCCCTCCACGGCACGGAAAGGACCAACGGACGGCGGAGAAAAGCTCACCGGAGCAAAGCTCACCGCAAAACCGCCAGATGCGGAGAAAAGCTCACCAGCCTCTAGCGGATAATGAGAAAAGCTCACCGAAATTTTTATTTTCTTCATAGCCTAGCGGATTGTGCGTCACACGTGGCAATATAACACGATTAAAATTCGTCACTTCACAAAAAAGAAAGTCCTCGTTTTCATAATATTTATTCTTGCAACGTTTATTTTTTGCAAGCTGTTATGAATAGAGTTGTGTGAGGCGTTTCAGCTCCAAAGATTGTGTGGTGCCTGCAAGATGAGTAGGTGTTTGTTGATGTAATCAGTTTCGGCTACGCTGTTTTCTTTCACTAATAAAACTTTAGTTGCGAGAACAGCTTCGTTCTATCGTGTTTGTTGCCTTCAAACCGTCTTCGCCGTCTGAGCTGTTTTCATCATGTATAACGTTTACTAACTCATCCAGTTAGCAAATTTAGTACGAAAGTAACAACATCAGGGGTTTCCCAAGTAATTGAAATTAGGGGGGGGGCATGTGAGAATAGAGTCGTTACGAATTAAGGCGGGTGCCTTCAGAAAAACCAGGGGGGGGGGGGTGTACGCCTGTAATACTTGCTGGCGTGCCGTTTCACCAACCGGCTACGACGACGTCACGGGCCCGCCTTGCCCGTAGGCGGAATTCCTTCCGACCCACCGCGAGACGCGCACCAAAATTAAGCAATAAGAGCGCCAGCAACGGAGAGCGAGCCAATTTAAGAACGGGTCCAAACCCGGAAGGCGCCGACGCCGGCAAACACACCGCGGCGCATGGTCAATAGCCGACACGGTCAGGGAGGAAATTGCCCAGACAGCAAAGAACGGAAGCAAATAAAAAAAAAAAAAAAAAGGGGGGGGGGGCGCGCCTGTCCAGACAACCGGTGCAGCCATGCCAGCCAACTTAACCGGGTCATCGCCGCAGTTAGGTTTAAGTCAGAAGCAGCGTACGTGCCACTTAAAAACAACTTTGTAAAAACAAAACTAACAAACCATGCGTTAGTATGCACTCTATAAACGCTTGCAGGCAAACGCGCTTCTAAATCTAGTCTGGCCATGGCGGGTAGGCTAAGACTAAAGACGAGGTGTAACGATCGACGACGCCGAAAGCGGTCCCGTGATTCAGGCTAGAAAGCTTGTGGTGCGCTATAGCAGAGAAATTAGGTGTGATGAATCAGCCTACGGGAAGCAGCGCCACCTTGCTCTCCCGAGGGCTAGAAGAGAAGATGCCAACAAAACTGGGTCAAATTGATATTTTATGACAATACTGTAGTGGTATCATCCAGCCTAAACGCGAGCACGACCACCCCTTATCAGTTTTTTATAGTTGCCTGTTCCATTTCACTATGAACCCAATTTCAAAATAATTAACTGGTCTTTGCTGCTGTTCCATCGTCGATCGTCACACCTCCCCTTAGCGAACGTCGACTTTCTCTTCCACGCTCTCAGGCCGCCAAAACTAGGGAGATTGGACGCAACACCATATTGTCCATAGGTAGAAGAGCGACGCTTGAGAGATGAGATAGTGCACGACGCTGTTGGTCGACATAGTTAACTCCGAAAGTAGAGTTGTTACATCGACCGATATATGAGTCTGACGTGGACGCCCAACAAGAGGAAGTATCCGACTGCTTATGAATGTGTGCTTATCCTCTCGCGTTACTGATAGCTAAAAAAAATGCATAGGGTGTGAATTTTTATCTTACTGCTTCGGCGTTCTTATCGCCAAATGCCACAGTCTCACGGCAGTGGAGTGATAAGAACACATTGGGGACTCGCCGCGATCTGTTTCTTAAATTGTCAGACAACTTAGCTTCAATTTTACACAACTTCTCTAATCACAAAACGCATAAAAAAAACTAATCTATTATAATTTGTTGAGCATTTATTTCTTTTCCAACGCTCGACCAATCGAGAGGCAGATATAAGTCGGATTTCGCATACCGAAGATTTTACTCTAGAAACATCATATACAAGATAAATTGAGACGCTCCCCCCCTCACACACATAAAGAGACACCAACATACAAAGCGAGCGACAACTCTACAGCGCAAACAGCCAACTGTATGCGAAAAAATTTAGCGCATCTCCACGTGGTGAATGATGTTGATTGGGGCGAAGCTCTGGTGGTACTTGTCTGCATAGACGCTGAGCCGCAGCATGCCGAGCCTTTCGTTCGTTTTCATCTATGTCAGAAAGGGAATGTGTGGTATGGAATGTGGTTATATACGCATTTGACCGCAGCGCCCTCTCGTCTATAAACGTTGAGCCAACGCATTCAAGTTTAACGCCATTATATACGCATTTGACCGCAGCGCCCTCTCCTGTATAGACGTTGAGCGGCTACATGCAACGTTTCATCCATGACATCCCCAGCTCTTAAGTTACTACTCTACTTCGTTTCAGCTTGGGTCCAGACGCAGCCGATGCTACAAGCACGAGCGTGTGGCCCTGAACAGTGCCCGTACTGCACGAGCGCGCGTGCTTGGCAGGACGCTGGAAGCCCGGAGCTCGCGCTTGTAGCATCGGCTGCGTCTGGACCAAGCTGAAACGAAGTATAGACACTTTGCAGCAACTGTGCATGGGCGCCGCATACCAGCGACCTTCAGTTTTTGTTTCCTCTTATTACGTTCGCTTCACGTCATCGTTGCCACAGCAGGACAGGTTATTGCGACTTTAGGTGCTACTGTGTCCTCCTCCCCAGCATAGGTCCTGTGGAGGCTCATAAACGCCCGCTTCAGTGGCTCGGCATTTCGGTAAAACAGGAGAAGGTCGGCTATGGCGGCTCAATCTGGCGCGTGTGCCAAAGCGTCTGTGGAGTTCCTGTATAGGCTCCCTACGGGAGCCAGAGTTGCGCGTTTGATTACACGTGCCGCGTGCCGCCCTCGCCGCTATTCGCCGAGATCCGATCACGTGAGGAGCCGAATCAAGTGTCGTGCAGCAAAGTAGACGTTGCACGCGCCCCGACAGTACGTTCCCTGCTTTTGAGCGCGCCGCGCCTCGAACGCGCGGCGCTGCTATTCGCCGAATTCAGTCACGTGAGGAGCTGAATCCACATGCCATGCATGAACGCGCAACTCTGGCTCCCGTAGGGCGCCTATTCGCGTCTCCAGCTCGACGCTCGCCCTCCCGCGGCGGAAACGGGAAGCGCTCTAGTGAGGGTCCCCCGATTCTCCTGCTCAGCGGGCACGGCGGAACTGCTCGCGATCATGGCTCAAGAAATGTCATTTCCGAACGCAAGCAACACTCTTCACTGTCCCAACGTAGTGCTGCAGCCGGTATGGGATTGTACCTTTACTGGAGAGTTTTAGTATTGCGCATAGAAGAAAACGAAAGCGGTGTGCGTCTGAGTTAGAGTAGCGTGCCCTACGCTGTGCGTGCGCCTCACCGCCATGCGCCATCCAAGACGCGAAATTTCGCCCTTCGCTTACGCGCAGTGTGGAACACGCAAAGCTAACGCAAACACACAGCGCTTGCGCTCGCTCGTATACGCAATACTCAAATAAAACTCACAACTGTTTCACCGGCTTCCAACGCCAACGAAACGTGCTGCAGTGAGCAGACGTGCAAGCAGGTAGGCGTCCCTTCGAACTGGAAAGGCTGAGATTGGCAAAACGACGGAGCGTATAAAAATGAAAGTAACAAAATGTTATAAAAAAATTAGCAACTAAAAGAATGTTTTATTATTTTTTTTATTTTTTACTTTTGGGCATTTGGTCTGGAAGGATATTGGCGGCGACTTTGGACGTTCTTGCCGATTGTCAAAAGTTGCGACTTTGATAGCAAAATATACTTTACCCACAATTAATGTAATTTTACGTGGATTTCTCACATTAGCTAGAATGTTTTCATTAATTTTAAACTATTTTTTATTTTACTATCTTGGTAACTAAAAGTGTCACACTTTTGATTGTTATATTTGTTCGCACGTTTGAAATTAGATCATAAGCAACAAATTATTTTAGAGCTTGAAAAATTACGTATTAAAATATCTGAATTTTAATATCATTATTATTATTAATACAAATGGCGGCAATGTATGCCCCGAATTAACGCTAAGATCACGAAAATA